>CABHPQ010136699.1:0-20554 GCA_902168405.1 Peromyscus aztecus
CAGTTGAGCTGAACCTCTCAGTTCATGTAGCAATGAGGAGGGTACACGGTACTGGGATAAATATAGCTCCTGCCTTGAGAGATCAAGCGTTCTGATGTGAGAAATAATGAGTCTCTACTGTTTCTGGGAGTGGTGACCACACCTGTAATTCCAGAACTTGGGAGGTAGAGGCAAGGAGGATCAGGAGTTCAAGACCAGGCTTAGCTATATAGCGAGTGTGAGGCCAACCTGCTTGAGCACACATTATACTGAGGTATGTTGGGGCCAATGTGAATGAAAGC
The DNA here is from genome assembly GCA_902168405.1 of Peromyscus aztecus. NCBI lineage: Eukaryota > Metazoa > Chordata > Mammalia > Rodentia > Cricetidae > Peromyscus > Peromyscus aztecus. The sequence goes on from CABHPQ010136699.1 coordinate 282, forward strand.
CCAGAACAGCAGGTGCAAAGGCCCTGGGGTGCAGAGAGCAGGAAGTTCAGTTTGGCATGGGGTTGGGTGCTTATAACCCCTGAGGCTGCATGCACACAGGCTGCCCTGCTTTTGCTAACATCTATGGAATCTTTCAGGACCTCTGGTGACACTGAACAAGCCACAGGGTCTGCCTGTGACAGGTATGGGCAGGGAGGAGGAGGGAGAGACTGGCGGGGAGGAGATGGTTGGGTGGTGCTCTCGTAACTCGCCCTCTCCCCCTTATTCTCAGGGAGACCTGGGGAGCTGACGTTACTTTCTGTACTGCCACAGCTGAGCCGGGCCCTGGGGCTCGGACACCGGGAGCTCCAGGTTGTGCGAGCACCTGGAAAGTAAGTGATGAGTGTGGTGAGCATTTCTTTTACACCCATTGTATATCAAAGTCCTGTTCAGGTGCCTGGCACGTGGTAGACCCTCGGGCATTGGTAGTAACTCTTAGGGCATTTGGCTCTGAGTTCTCTGGGGGCCAGAGAAAAAGCCTTTGATTTGTTTTTCAGGAGGTCTGGACTGTAACCCTGACATTGCTGTTTGGCTTTAAGCTGGTGATCCTTTGGGGAGGTGTGTGTGTGGGGGTGTCTCTTTTTTTTTATATATATTTTATGTGCATTGGTGCTTTACCTGCATGCATGTCTGTGTGAGGGTCTCAGATCCCCTGGAACTGGAGTTAACAGTTGTCAGCTACCATGTGGGTGCTAGGAACTGAACCCGGGTCCTCTGGAAGAGCAGCCAGTGCTCTTAACTGCTGAGCCATCTCTCCGGCCCCTTGAGGGTCTCCTTTAAAAAGACTCAAGATTTGTTTTTAATGTGTTTAGCCTGAGTGTATGTGTGTGCACCTCGGTGCATGCCTGGTGCCCCCAGAGGCCAGAAGGGGGCCTCAGGTCTCCTGGAACTGTAATTACAGTTGTGACCCACCATGTGGGTACTGAAGGCTGGCCCTCCTTTTTACGAGCAGGAGGCTTTATGTGACTTGTCCCCTTCTTCCAGGGAGGCCTCTGGACTTGTGCTCCTCTCCAGCTGTCCCCAGACAGCTAGCCACTTGCAGAAGTTCTTCGTTCACTCACGGAGAACCCGGAGACCCACAGCCACCTACTGGTGAGAGGTGCGGGGTGACCCCCAGGGCCGAAGGAAGTCCCCGCCGGCTGCTCTGAGACTTCCTTTCCCTTTCTTAGTGCCATCACTGATGGCATCCCTGAGCCTTCTGAGGGGACTGTCCACGTGGCTCTGAAGCTGGAACGCATGGATGGCGTTGATCTTGTGAGTCAGAGGCCACCAGAGAAGAGGAGTCCTTTCAGGTTTTGCCTTACAGAGGAGTCTGTACTGTGCACATGGGGTGGCTAGTTCCCCTGTCCCCTAACAGGCAAGTGGCTGCTGCCTGTTCTGAGGCCCTGTCCTAAGTCAGCTGGCAGCAGGGGTGCTCAGTGGGGCTCCTAGGTGTGTGCTAAGTCACTCTTGACCGGCACCCTAGGCAGTCCCGGTGACATCACCATCTCGAAAGGACATCCTAGAAGGTGTCAAGAGGACCCTTAGCCGTTTCCATGTGATGGCCACAGGCTGTGGCTGTGCCCTGGTCCAGCTGCAGCCACTGACAGGTGGGTCTGAACAGTCGCCTGCTGGGGAGATAAAGCCTGTGCGGGAGATGGTGCTTGGCAACATCCAGAGCGCATCTGGTGGACCCCAGGGGGTATGAGTGGGCTCGGCGGGAGGCAGCAGTTTTAGGTGCACACCACAGCCTAGCAGCCAGCGCACTCCTTGTCCCAGGCTGGGTGGGTTGTCAGCTGTCCTTGTCCTGATCTGCTCATGAGCCTCTCTGTGGAGGCAGAGGTCACCTCACAGATCCACAGGCTCTGCGAACGGGAACAGCACTTCATGGTCAGGAAGAGTAACTGCCTCCCACCCATCTTTCAGGGTTCCCCAGTCAGCTGCAGGTGCACATGGCCCTACAGCTCTGCCCAATGCTTGGGGACCATACCTATGCTGCTCGAGTGGGCACCGTCCTGGGCCAGCGCTTTCTGTGGCCAGCCGAGACCACCAAGCCCCAGACACAGGTAGGTCCTCAGGCCCATATGCTTACTCCATGTTTGGAGGGTTAGAGGGGCTGGCTTGGCCTTTGGGGCCACCTGTGCCCCTGTGGTGCCATGTGGCTGGGCAAGTGTCATACTCCCTCAGGCTTCCTTCTGTTCATGAGCTCGAGGGGGGGCGGGGTAGCTGACCTCTAACAGCCCCGAAGCCCACCATCCTTTTGAGCGGGTTTGTGCATCATTTCTTCTTCAGTTAAGTTAAAGAATGGGCGTGCGGTCGGAGTGCGCCTGGCTCTCCACTTGGAGACAAGCGCTATGGCTTTCTGGCCGGGAGAGGAGACTGGAAGTTTTTGTGACTCGAGGCTTCTCCTCACATCCCATTGACCAGAAGCTTAATCACATGGCTTCACTGAACACAAAAGCAGCTGAAATGTAATTTCGCTCTGTGCGGATGGAAAACTCCTCTGCCTGCCTGTAGTGAAAATTTCTGCAGTTGCAGACCAGGGAGGTCCATCAGAGCCGGGTGCTCCTCTGGCTGGAACTCGGATGGGCTGCTGTCTTCCCACCCCAGGTCCTGGATGAAGCTCTCCTCAGACGCCTCCACCTGCGTCCTTCCCAGGTGGCCCGGATGCCCCTGCACCTGCACCTGCACCGCCTCCTCCTCCCAGGCCCCAGATCCAGGGACCCGCCCAGGGAACTTCTGGCACCCCTGCCCTCATATTTCTCTCGGTCCCTGCGGTTCCTACGGCTCTCCCAAAAGACAGTGCTTGACCCCAGCTGGAAAACGGAAGAGGAAGGGCTGTGACCCAGCTCAAGGACAGTGGGGTTGGTGCTGAGCACAGTCAAGGTCCTAAGATCAAATCTCAGTTAGGCCACTTGCTTGCTGTGCGGCGCTGGGCATGTGATGTCTCTCTGGACTTAAAATAATAAAAGTCCTACCTCACAAGCCTGCTTTTGAGGATCTTCTGAGAAAGCAAATGTTTACCAGGGACTGTGCTCTCTGCTCAAGTGAACAGTGGCCAGGTCTGGAGGTGGTGTCTGCTGTACTCCTGGCCAGGAGGAAGTGTGTTTGTTTTTGAGACTGGGCCTCTCCATGTAGCCCTGGCTGGACTGGAGCTCAGAGATTCACCTGCCTCTGCCTCCCGAGTGCTGGGAGGGCAGGCAGGCACCGCTGTACAAGCGTGAGCTCTTCTGAATTTGAAGGACACAGGTCATTGAATTCCAACGCTCCCCACTCCACCCTGCACACGTTCACAGGCTACAGACAGATACCGCTTTTGGAGGCCCAGCAGCTAGGGCTCTACAGGTGGGAAATGCCACACTTGACTTGTGTCTTGGGTCTTACAGTTTTAGGTGGCTTGACCAATCCCTCACTGAGGGAAGGAATAGACATACTCTCTGGAGAGGGGCTGAGGTTTAGGGAAAGCCCATCTCTTGGCTCTTTCCCCAGGTACCCCAGTCTTTCTGCAGAGGAAGCTAATGTCTGTCACTGGGTGGGGACTGTGGCCCTTGCTGATGGAGGCCCTGCTGGTCAGCTCTTGTTACGAGCCTTGCCTCCCATTAGTCAAGCCAAGCCCAGAGAACTTTACTTGCTTTTTTAATTTGATGCTGGATCCAGGATGGGGCAGTGGAGGTCAGAGCAGGGGTTTCTCTAGCCTCCTAGCCCCCATGATCCTCCGTGTCCGGCATGTCAAAATAAGGGTCAAGGGTTTGGGGAGGCTCAGCCTCTTCTCGGGGTAGGCCTCAGCCCTGGGATTGTCGCAGAGTCTGGCCTTGAACTTGCCTTTGGCCTTGACTTTCCTGTGGGTGCTAGGAAGAGGTCCAACTCCAAAGGGCATTGGCCACAAGGCACTTCCAAAGTGGGGGCCTCCAAGGTGCCGGGGAATAGCAGCCTCGGTGTAAAGGAGGGGAGGGAGAGAGAGATGATCAGGCCTCTGTCTTGGAACAGGGTTCTGGGCAGGACAAGCCCTTCCCTGGGGCACTGTATTGTCTGGGCAATGCCCTCTGTCTGTGCCCTTCAGCCCCGATCCCACTGCTCAGCACTACCCGCCAGGGTGTGAGGCCCAGCTCAAGGCCCACCTGTCCTGGCTTCAGCATGCTGGGTGCCAGCTTGAGATCAGGGTGAGGTGGGAAGGACATCAGAACCTTGGCAGTAGGTAGAGTCATCAAGGCCTTGCCTGTGGTTGACAGAGCCTTAGAGCCCACCAGCTGGCCATGCTGCAGTCTGAGGACCCGGCCCTGGGGTCGGAGCACGCAGGGAGAAGGCAGCCAGGCCTTGGAATGGAGACTAGGGAAGTGGGTAGGGGCTGTGGGAGAAGGGAAGCCGTGAGGGTCTGGGGAAGGCCCCAGCCTGACCAATTGTTCCACAGGGCACGTGCAGAGGTCGGGGATGGGAGGCGAGGGCAGATGGAGCCCCTCCCAGCTCCTCCTCCAGAGGCAGTGGGAAGAACACAGGGTTGGGGAACCAACAGACCTGGGTCTGCATCCCAGCTCTGCCCCTTCTGAGCTGTGCAACCTCGGGCAACGTCCTTAAACTTCCTGCTACCTCGGCTGGAAAATGGGGACAATAGCACCTATCTCACTAGGGTGCTGTGAGGGCTAAGGGGGCTGGTTAGGGATCGGGGAAGGGCACGATGGTAGCACCTTTCCCCAGAGAAGTGAGGGCAAAGGCTGGCTAGAGCAGCAGCAAAGGTCTGGAGTCCAGGGACGCGCACTCTAGGACCAAGCCATGGCATCTTCTGGTCTAACTGCCTGGCAGGGTGACTACTTTGGAATAATCATTTGGTTGTATATTTAAAGATATTTGGTGAGCAGTGTTCATACTTGCTATCACTGGTGGCCTTTTGGCAGGAGGGCAAGCCCAGATGTTGGGAAGGGCTTGCGGGGCAGGCAGAAGTGGCTTTGGGAGCACTGGGGTTTGGGGGGGACATCGGATTACCCCAGGCCTCAGGCTGTTTCAGACACAGTGACCTGTTGAAAATGTGGCCCACCCTGATTTCGGGGGGCTCCCACTTCTGGAGGGTGAGGCAGACCAGGGCTGTGGCACTTTTTGCCTTGCCTTTCTTCCCCTTTCCGGGGACCGAGGTGGTGGCAGTAGAGTCTGGCTTCTCAGTGTGTCCCAGGCTCCTGGCCCCAACATCTCTCCTAGAAGCTGACCTGTAGGTAGGGGATCCTGAGTCCTTGCCTTCCCCAGAGCCTTGCTGGGTCGGCAGATGAGGGAGTGATGAGCGGACCCCTGTCCGCCGATGACCCACTGCCATGGGCTTCTTGATGGTAGAGCCCTCCACCAGGAGCCGGATACCCACGTACTGGGGCACCTCCACAGCAGGCTGTAGGCAGCAGAGAAAACAAGGCCACCTCAGACACTAGAGATGGCAGTAACACCATCTAGTGACTAGTGACATAAGGCAGAGGTGGAGGGAATCAGTTTCTGGAGTGTCTGGTCAGGAGGCACTTCTGAGAAACAGGACGCTCCGTCGATTCTCCAGGGGTCTAGAGGAGCTAGAGTCACAGAGCCCTAGGGATCAGGAAACAAGGGAGGCAGAGTCTCAGCCATGCGGACAAAGCACTCCACCCCGCTGCTCACCATGGCAACCTCTGGCCTGTGTTAGGATGCCATGGGCAGCCAGAGATGGATAGATTGAGCCATGGTTTCCTGTGTGGAAATGTAATTCCCAGGGGAATACCAAGTAGAAGGATGGGGCTGAAGAGACGGCTCAGCAGTTAAGAGCACTGGCTGCTCTTTCAGAGGACCCAAGTTCAATTCCCAGCACCCACATGGCAGCTCACAACTGTCTGTGACTCCAGTTCCAGGGGATCTGACACCCTCACACAGACATACATGCAGGCAAAACACCAATGAACATAAAAATTTAAAAAAAAGAAGAGGGAGGTACAGTAACTGCTGTCCTCAGTAGGGCCTCTGAGGGTAGAGAAGGGCTTCAGGGTGGACTCCAGCCTAAATCCTAGTAGCTTTCTGAGGAAAGGGAAAGTTACAGGCAGTTGTGAGCTGCCTGATGTGGGTGCTGGGGCCTGAACTTGTGTCCTCAACAAGAGCATCAAGTGCTCTTAACTGCTGAGCCATCTCTCCGGCCCCAACCTATTCTCTTCGTCACTTACACTGTCTATGGTCGTATGTGACAGCAACAGCAAACCGACAGATACACAAAGTAGTAACACATTTGGGGGAGAGATGTTGAGATGCCTAAGGAGTACAGGCACTTGCTGAGTTCAAGCTCCAGGACCCGTGGGGTAGGAGGAGAGAAGTGACTCCCACAAGTTGTCCTCTGACGTCCACATGTGTGCTGTGGCATGTGACTACACATATACACAAACTCAAACACAATGAATAATATAAGGAAAATGAAAAAAGCTGCAAGGGGAGGACATGGCTTCTAATAGAGATCTCTGGAGGCAGCCACTCAGTCCAAGGTCGAATTTGGCATCAGAAATTAGAGAGTCTGCTGGTTGTGCCTTGTGACAGTCACATGAGGTGCCAGAAATCCCTGAACCTCATCAGCTTGCTAATCTATCTTCTAGTTTACAGGACATTCAGAGAACAGGCTGAGCTGAAGAACTCAAGGAGACAGACACAGAATGTGGGGCAGTGCTGCAGGCCGGCCTGCCATCTTCCAAGGGTCAGGATGCCCGGAATAAAGCAGCGGAGTTGTCCTAGATAAAGGAGGTCAGAGAGACAAGCCACCAGTGTAGCCACCAGATCAGCAATAAAAGATATCCGGGAACAAAGGACATTTGAGAAATGGGAGTGCCCAGCCATTCAATTTTGTTTGTTCTGAGACAAGGTTTCATGTAACCCAGGCAGGTGGCCTCAAGCTCACTATATAGCCAAGGATAACTCTGAACTCCTGATCCTCCTGCCTCAGTTTCCTAAATGCTGGGATTACAGGAATGCACTGTCATGGCCTGTTCAAATTTTGCTCTATTTTAAACTGCCAATTACTTCCTCTTTCCCATCTCCCCTCTTCTCTTCCAAGACTACATTGTTTGTGACAGAATCTCATTATAAAGCCCTGGCTGAACTGACATTTGCTCTATAAACCAGGCTGCTTGTGAGCTTGTGACAACCCTCCTGCCTGTTGCCCAAGCGCTGTGATTACAGGTATATGTGTACACCTGCTTTACTTTTTTTAAAGCTGGAGGTGTAGCTCAGTAGTACTGCACATGCTGAGCGTGCAGGCCTGGAGTCCATCCCTGACGCCTTGTGACGGTAGCCCTAACCAAACTGAACCCTGCTGCCAGCACCTTATTCTAAGATGATCAAGAGCTGTAAGAAACATGTGGTCAGTGTTTTCCCTTCCTGTAGCAATCCTAGACCTTGGTGAATCTTAGCTGGAAGACTCTTACTTAAAAATCATTCTCAGAATTCAGAAACCCTTAAAAACATTCTTTTAAAGTTTTGTTTGTTTGGATGGTTGTTGTTTTTAAGTAGGGTCTCACTCTGAAGCCCAGGCTAGCCTGGACTTCACTATGTAACCCTAGCTTGCCTTGAACTCAAAGTGATCAGCCTTCCAAACACTACGGGGTGGAAGGTGGGAGCCCCATGTCCAGCTGTGATGGCTAATCTAAGTTGTCAACTAGACTGGACTGAGAAAACCTAGGATCTTGTGAAGCATGCCCCTGGTGTGCCCGTAAGGGTGTTTCTAGAGAGAACTAGACCATGAGAGCTTTGACCTAATGGGTGACTTCATGCAGCGGTGGATTCAGAATTCTAATAAACTGCTGGGAGTTTGCAGCACTGTGGAAAGTCGGCCTTGGTTAGACAGTTTATTCCAAGCTGGGTGTGATGACTCATACCTATAATCTTAGCACTTGGGAGGCTTGAAGCAGGAGAAATGCCATGAGTTCCAGGCTAGCCTGGGCAACAGCATAAGTTCCAGGCTAGCCTGGGCAACAGCATAAGTTCTAGGCTAGCCTAGGCTATACAGAGTAAGCCCCTGTCTCAAAAAACTGAAAAAAAAACAAAAAACCGAAGTATTGTTTTTGGCTGAATAATAGACAATCCTATACTTATTATGAACAAGCAAGATCAAATCTGCTTTTGGAAGATGAATAACACAATAATAACCATTATTATAACAACAGTAACAGACACCACTAACTGACTCTTGCTAGGCCTTGCAGCTCATGATGCTCCCAGCAGCCTTCCTGGGCAGAGACAGTAGTAGCTAAAGCGGCCCTGTGTCCTCCGGCTAGGCACCCTAGCAAACCCCTGTATGAAGATCAAACTACTTCGTTCTTACAGCACACAAAGGAGGAGCCAGGTACCATCTTACTTCACAGACGAGGGAATGAGGCTATTACCTAGAGGCTTCGATTGGAAACTGAACAGATCCCAGAACCTCTGAAAGTATTATCTGTGAATATGAACTCATGGCATTAATGGCTCTCAGAGGACAGTAACCTCCACAGATGAGGAGACAGGCCGGAGGGACATGTCTATGTTAGGACATCCTGTGGGGTTGCCTGTGGAAGGTGCTGGAACATCTCACCTGCTTATAGATAAGCTCAAAGGCTCCTGTGTCACAGGTGCGATCCAGTCGCCGGTCAATTACCACACGCAGGGTATCGGCTTGCACACCTGCACAGAGGCGGGCGGTGACAGCTGTGGAAGGTGCCATGGTGGGGCTGGCATTGATCTCAATCAACCAGGGTCGGAAGTCTTCCCCAAACACAAAGTCGGCCCCATAGAGCTCAAAGCTGGCCTTCCGGCACTGCACAGTGTCTTGGGAGGTCTGCAGGGCGTGGATCACGGCAGCCTTCATGCCAGGTACAATAACACTAGCCCAGGCATTTGGGGCGCCCAGCTCCTGCAAGTGAGCCTGAAACCTTTGGCTGGACCACATGTTGTCTGGGGGCAGCATCGGGTGCCGGTGACAGGAGGCCTCCAGGTGTTTCTGGATGGAATTGTTACACAGGTGCACAGAGCTAGAGTGGAGCAGAGAGACAAATTCAGTCCTGGAGTCCAGCTTCAGGGCTGCAGGCAGAAATCCTGCTGTCAGCCATCCCAGTGAGCTTAACTGAGATGGGCCTCTGCCGGAAGATCAACAGGACAGAAGCACAGAAGCCGCCCCACCCCCATTCACCTAAGACCAGGGCTATTCCTTTCTCAGAACACTCAGGTGTTGCTGACAGGCCACAGTAACCAGTTCACCTTTCGTGTGTGTGGCAGGGAATAAGACAGGGAGAGGATGGACCCTGGGTGGTCAAATCCCAGCTTCACCAATGACTAGCTGTGAGATCTCAGGCAAATCATTTAACCTGCTTGCCCCGCTCATCTTTAAAATGGCAATAACTCACTTCTTTGAGAAATGACTGTGGTATCACCCAGCAGAAGCACTTATCATATGTGGAATGCTTGATGATAGACAGCTACAGTGTATTGCTGCTCCAGTCTTCAGATATGGAGACTGAGACTGGTCTGTTTCTTTGAAATGGTCTCATGTCACTCAGGCTAGATTAAAATTTGCCATGTAGCTGAGGCTGACGGTGAACTGATTGTCCTGCCTCTACCTTCCAAGCACTGGGATCACAGGCATCCACTACTGTATCTGGCTTGATTTTGGCTCCTGCCTTAGCCTCCCAAGTTCTAGGATTACAGTCACGAGCTACCACATTTGGCTTGTTTTGTCTTGAGAGAGGTCTTATTATATAGCCCAGGATGTCTCTAAACTCAAAATCCTTCAGACTCAGCCTCCCAAGTGCTGGGATTACAGATGGGATCACTGTGTCCCGACAGACACTGAGGCTTAAATAGTTTTCCGCGTCTCTAGAGGAACACAACCTGGATGCTGATGAGATGGAATTTGAACCCAGGCCTCATCAAGGTTTCCTCTCATCCCAAGAGCAAACCACAAGTTGCCTTTCCCCTCTCAAGTTCCTCTTAGTCTGCCATTACCCAGACCTACATTTTCTTCATGACACACATCACCTTCTAGTCTGTTAGCCGTGATTACTCAAGCTCATTTCTAGGATGTAAGCCCTTGATTAGCTGGAGTTCTTGTTTTGCTCATTTCTGTATCCCAAGGACACCCTCTTGGCAAGCTCCTGCAGGGTGGAGGGTGGGTGGTGGTGAAGAGCCTGCCCCCCTGCCTGCAGAGTCCGCTGTTCTGCTTGTTTGCCAACTTCCCCACTAGACTGGGCAGTTAGGGAGGTGGGGGAGGCTCACTTGTCCAGGTTCTTTAGGGAGAAGGGCTGTGTGGAGAAGCGGATGTAGCTGTCTCGGTAGAACCACACCGTGAGTGGGTTCCAGTCCGTCACCAGGAACCACTGTCTCAGGTCAAACTTGGTGCCGAAGATGAGCAGGGGCCGCTCGATGTACTTCTGCACGATCCACTTGCCGTCCTTCATGAGCATGGGGTTGCAGTCCACCAGCTTCAGCATCTCTTCCAGGTGGTCCATGCACATGATACCTGAGGGGGAACCCAGGTAGTCAGGGACCAAAAGGCTTGGAGAAGTACCAGAGGACCACAGGTATCCCATCATCCCCACGAATCCAGCCGAACCTTAAGGTTGCCCCCAACCCAGTCAGAACCATCTTCCCTGCAGAAAAGCTAAGAACTTAAATATTTTTCTAATTAATTGTTTAATAAGTTTTGTTTTGCTATATACAGGTAAAATTTAACTGAGGGTTGGGGGGCTGGAGAGATGGTTGACATTAAGAGCATTTGCTGTTCTTGCAGAGGACCCCAGCACTCATATGGCAGAACTCCAGTTCCAGGGGACCAGACACCCTCTTCTGGCCTCCATAGGAAGCAGGAACACATACATACACAGGGCACATACATACAAGCAGGCAAAACACATCCACATAATGTTAAATAAACACTAGAAAAAATTGAGGGCAAGATGGGCAGTGGGCAAAGGCACTTGTCACCAAGGTTGATCACCTGAGTTCAGTTCTTAGAACAGACCCCTGTAAGTTGTCCTCTGACCATTCCTGTGCACATTTAGATACTGTGGACCGGGAACATACACTGCTTCCCTCCAGCAATGAACAGACTAGGAAACTGAAGGCTACAGAAACCTCCCACTTTGCCCAGGGTGAAGCTAGCTGCGGTGCCCAGATCCTATGCAGAACTTTCCAGGTTGCACGACTGATCTGTGCTTTGCTTTCACAGGCTCATGGAGCTTGGCGAGGCTGTGGGATGAAGCTGGGCCACCTGACTCCGTTACAACTAATTCTGGCTGCAAGGTCTCACGTCAAGGACACATGCGTTTTCTTTCCTCTTTGCTTTTCTCATTTCCCTTCTTCTTTCTCTCTTTTTCTTTCTGAGTCAGGGTCTCACTATGTAGCTCTGATTGGCCTGGAACTAGCTCTGTAGACCAGGCTGTCTTCGAACTCACAGAGCTCCACCTGCCTCTGCCTCCCAAGTGCTGGGATTAAAGGCGTGTGCCACCATGCCCAGCTCGTTCTCCCTCCCTCTCTTTTTTTTCTTTCTTCCTTTTATTTATTGTGTGACAGGTTATCATGTAGTCCAGGCTGGTCTCATGCTTACTGTGTAGCCAAGGCTGGCCTTGAACGCTGCTTTTGTTTCCACTTTGGATTAAAATCTAGTGCCCAGGGCACAGACACACTTTCCTTTTACTGTTTTTTTTAAGTTCACTTTTACCTTAAGTGTATAAATGTTTTACATATGTCTATATGCCACGTGCGTGCCTGGGGTCTGTGGAGGCCAGAAGAGGATTGGATCCCCTGGAACCAGAGATACAGTGTGTTCACTTTGTGACACGTCACTCACCTGTACATTGACATGTAGCTCTTTTTTAATAAAGAATATCATCATTATAAATTTCTGTCTATTTCTCAGGAGGCCTTCTATAGTCTTCAAAGGCCAGGCTGATGCTGGACCCTCATGTGTACACAGTAGATTCACTGAAGTGATTCAGTGAAGGTAAGGCTCAGAAAAGGTCTTATGGGTAGTGAGAGGCAAAGCAGCCACATTGGTAGGGGAACCACCGACCACACACCATGCAGGTGTGTGCTGCATTTGGCTGTTACCTGACAGACTTAGCACCATCCCCATTTGACAATGGAGAAAACAGGTTCAGAGAGGTGAATCAACTTGTTCAAGGTCACACAGCATATTATAACAGAGCTGAGATCCAAACCTGGCAGTGGGGCAGTCTGTGCTATTAACTTCCTTCATTTCTAGTGGTAGATAAAGGTACTAAAACCGGAAGAGGTTGCTCCCCTACCTCGGCCTCGGGACTTGGCTCCTGGCTTCACAATCCAGATGTTTCGATCCCCCTCCATGTCAATCTGGGGCACCACGGCCTGAAGCTGTTGTAGAATGTCCTCACAGCGATGGATCTGGGCCTCTAGGTGTCTGAGCTCCGCCCCTTCACTGTGTGGAGACAGTGGGACTTGGGGAGGTGGGGCCTGAGGCCAGATGAGAGGATAGGACAACAGGACACAGCTTCCTGCCCTGCAACGGTGCTCCAACCTGCTTTGGTCTTGTCTGCCCCAGACACCTAGATACGTCTTCCTGCTTTCCATTCCCAAATCACCAACGCCCTCCAACCTATCTGGACTACAGCCCTCCCCAATTCCACACTCCACCTACTGACACCTTCTCTAAGACCCCGAGGATGGGGCACTCACCAAGCCAGGCTCCCTGCCAGACTCACCCCCCAAACCCCCCCACCCCCGCCCCATTCCTTTCAGCAGCCCTCTAGGGAATTATTATTCAGACAATTTTAGGGAAAAGCAAATTGAAGTTGGGAGAGTTAAGGGACCTGCCCAAGGCTACACACCAGGTGGAGTGGCTGAGCCAGGGTGCAAAAGCCTAACTGCTTCACCCAAGCACTCAGGATTAAGAGGCAGGTGAATCTCAAATTCAAAGCCAGCCTGGTCTACAGAGCGAGTTCCAGGACAGGACAGAGAAGGCTACATAGTGAAAACCCTGTCTCACAAAACAAAACAAAACAAAACAAAATGATTCTTAGTTTAAGTAAGAATGCTGAGCCAAGCTGGGTGTGGTGGTACACTCCTTTAATCCCAGCATGTGAGAAGCAGAGGCAGGCGAGCCTCTCTTGAGGCCCTGCCTGGTCTACAGAGGTTGAAACAAAGAAGCAAAAAACAAAAATAAAAGGAAAGAAAGCTGAGCCTGAACAGCCGTTTTGTCCATGTTAAAATAGGAGAGAACTAATTCCACAAAACTGCCCTCTGACCTCCACAACACTTGTGTATCTCATGTACACCAATCTAAAAGAAAAGAGCCGGCAGTGGTGGCCCACGCCTTTAATTCCAGAGACAGAGGCAGGAGGATCTCTGCGAGTTTCAGGCCAGCCTGGTCTACAGAGCGAGTTCCAGGGCAGCCAGGCCTGTTACACAAAGAAAGCCTGTCTCAAAAGAACAAACAAACAAAAAACAAAGAAAAGAAAAGGCTGCCTTGGGGCTGGGGTATGGCTCACATTGTAAAGCTCTTGCCTAGCATGCCTGAGGTCCTGAGTTCTAGCCCGCCCATCACTGTAAAAATGGTAAGTGCTGTGCACTGCAGAGCTTCGGCTGTGGAGCCTGGCATAATAACAGACAACTGGCTTTTTTCATTTGCCCAGCTGCCAGGACTGCTCTGCACAACACACTCACTAACCAGATTGGTGAGTTTCCCCTTTCTGATCCCTTGCCATTTCCCACAACTGTAGCCTGAGATATATTCCTGGTGCCGGACCCCGGCGGGGGTGGGGGGTGGGGGGGTCCTCAGCTGAGTACACAGAGTACTGAATGCTGTCTGGAGTCCTCTGGTATGTATGCCCCCCAGCCCTTGCCCCTTCCGGGACAACCATTCCGGTAACTTGTGTTGCTAATTTATGCTGGTCCACAAAAATACCTATCAGCGGGACGCTCGAGATGGGAGCCTGGGATCCTGTTTATTATTTTAATTTTTTATTTTTATTTTTCTCTTGACTACAGTCATGGGACATGGAGGCTTCCTCCTCTTGGTTCCACTCTTCCTTTGAGAAATTCCTTAAATATCCCCAGACACCAGTAAATTTGGCCACATAACGGCTGCTTGAACCCCAATATTTCACAGGAATCATCTAACTTCTGCCAGCGAATGGGCAAATGAAAAGAGTTACCTTATCCCCACACTTTTACCTAAGCTCTAAACCCTCCCTGATCCTCTCTCTCCTGCCTACTTGCATTCCTGAACCTAAGGAATCTCTGACTCTAAAGAACCGTATCTTTTTTTTTTTTTTTTGATTTTTGGTTTTTCGAGACTGGGTTTCTCTGTGTAGCTTTGCGCCTTCCTGGAACTCACTCTGTAGTCCAGGCTGGCCTCAAACTCACAGAGATCTGCCTGCCTCTGCCTTCTGAGTGCTGGGATTAAAGGTGTGCCCACCACCGCCCAGCTAAGAACCATATCTTATCTGTTCTCTGGTACTGGGTGGGCAGCTAAACACGGACAGGTCTGGAAGCAGGCTAGGATGCATGCAAATAAGTTTATGATCAGGACACTCATTGGGGTCATAATAATCCGGATAGCTCTCTAGCCAGAGATCAGTTTACAACCTGCCTTCTGGAGGGCTTTCCTAAAGCTGTCCTCAAACCAGCAAACTATCAAAAAAAAAAAAAAAGTAATTCAAGACACGGAATAAAATCCATGTCCGGTCTCCCAGAGCTCTCTGACATTAGGGCTAAACTTAAGCATCTGAAGAGCAAGTTCCTAACCCCACAGGCAGAAGTTTCAGCTGTGGCATTTAAGGTGTACCATGGGAGAAATGAGAAAGCCCATGAACAAAATTGCCAAATGCTGCATAAGGGTTTCCAAGTCCCTGTTTAGAAGGCCACATGGGCTAGTGCATGCCCGCTGGGCCATCAATTGAGCCTTGTTCAAAGTGCCACCTAGAGAGATAACTGGCCAGCTGACTGCCCCCGGGCACCCAGTGGTATGGGGACATCAAACTAAGACCTCCAGCAGACCTCCTAGGCTTGGCCTCGGGCTCACAGGGAACCCAGGATACAGCATGGGGCGATCTGTTTCCTTCCTGTTGGACCCTGAGCCACTTACTCAGTCCTGAGGGAGTTTTGGGGTCCTACCTCTCCTTCTTATTTCCCTATTGTTGGGGTATATAAGGGGGAAGGCCCTACCCACCTCACCAGACTTAATTGTACTTTCAGGGTTACTTAACGGGAAGAGATTTTCCAGCTAAGACAGGAGCGTTCATTTCATCTGCTCCCTCCGTGTGCCTCACTCCAGACCGGTCAGCAGTGCTTCTCATGCACAGTGACACAGACAGGGCCCTGCTCTCTCTCAGGTTCCAGAGGACATCAGGATCCACTGCCTTGTCACCAATCCCAGAAGAATGAGTTCTCACCCCACAAGCTTTTCTCTTCCTGATTCTCTCTTCTAATTAACTACTCAGCTAATTGTTACAGGATCACCATAGAGCTGGAGTCCAAGGACCATCAGATATACCCAGGTGGTAAGGAACAGTAACAATCAAAAGGTATTTACACCCCCAGACCCAAAAGTGTCTGGGCTCTGCAAAAACAGACTTTAATATAACAATCTATTACTGTTAAATGCTCTCAACAATTGATCACTTGTGTCTCCTGGATGCTAAACTAATAAAGGAAACAGGTGCCTTAAAATAATCTGTCTCTGATAATGCTTATCTCAGGTAAAAATTAAAAACATGTTCCAATCTCTCTCTCCTCTCCTCTTCTCTCTCCTCTCTCTCTCTCTCTCTCTCTCTCTCTCTCTCATTAGCCAATATAAGCAGAGTACAATGTCATGTCATAGTCACCAGCCCAAGACTTTAATTTTCTCATGGCTGCTTCTTAATATGTTCAAAATTTTTCTGAGCTCCAGAGAATCCACCTGTACAGGTCAGTGAGCTCTGGAACCAGCTTGGATCCACCTGGACAGCACCCAAAAGCAGCAGACAACCCCAGGACAGCTGGCTACCTCAGAAGCTCCCTTCCCTACCCCCCAAGAGTCAACCGACGCCTACCAAGTCAGCTGGATGCAGTTTTTCCGGGAGAAATGAGGCCCCTATTCCTGTTCACCCACTTTTTTTTATAATAAGCAAAAAGTCTGGAATTTTGTCGTGTGTTGTGACCTTTCCGCCTGGTAACAGCACCGCTAATGTTTTTTAAAACCACCACCACCCCTGCTCTCTCCCTCCCCAACTCTCTTGCTCACACTGAAAGGTTCTGAGTTCCACGTGAAGGAGACCTGTTCAGTTCACTGTGTCTAACCCAATAGTCCCAAATGTGACTGACCACAAAACCCCTTTCTGTGACGTCTACTTCCTTCCCATGGGAATAGGCATCCTGGGTCACACAGTGACAAATGGCCTCTAGGATGAAATCTAAAAGCCTTAGCTTACTGTTCTGAGTGAACACCTCGAGCCTGTGCTGACTCCACAATACAAATTAGCCTGTCACATACCATTCTCCAAGATGGATGCTATTTTTTAAATCAATTTTGCATTTAAGAAAAAGTTGTTTAGGAAGCTCAGTGATGTTCCCAGGATAACAGAGCTTAGGAGATGGGAAGAAAAAACTGGAATTTAAGTCTACTGACAACCCAAGCCACCACCTTGGGCACATGCTATGCTAAGGTGGGAAAAGTGGATTGGACTTTCTCATGGAGCTAGTGGGAGCCTCTGAGGGTTCCTGAGCAGGAGAATCCAGGACAAAAGCAAGTGGGGGGCTTGGGCTGTGCTAGATGGAGGAGGTCTGACTGTAACCCCTGTGCATTTGCCCATAGCTCTGCCCTACAGGGCACTTACTGGACTACTTGGTAGTAGCGGTGGAGGAAGAAGGACCAACCATCAGGGCTCAAGTACAGTGGGGCATCCGGGTCCTTGTCGATGTCCTTGTGGGCCATGCTGCTCAGGTGCTCCTCGCACGCACTCAGAGCCTCATCCACAAACTCTGGGGACACCATCACTGCCTTTTTTTCCTGTTTCTTGGGCAGTGGGTTTTCTGTGGGGATGGAAGGGACCTGTAAATAGCCCATGTCGAAGCAGGTAATGTTACACATGCCATCGTCCTTTGCTGGCCTGAAACCTATCACTTACCTGAGGCCTCACCCTAAAGACACCTGAGGCCCAGAGTGAACTTGATCCCCAGCCACCCTGAGATGTGCCACTCACTCACCTGAAACTGCTCTAAATTCACTTGCAACCCCTAGCATTTTGTCCCTGGGCACCTCTTACTCAATTAAGGTTCCAGCCTAAACATCCCAAAGGTCTCTAGAGCATGCCTACCCCAGCATCTACCAGCAGCTCTCTTTCCCTGGGCCCCTTGACACAACTTGGCCCTATAGTGTACCTGGAAGCCTTGCCTAGGTGAACCCAGATACACATGAAGCCAGATCTGACTTAGCTTCCTATACATCCCATGGGATACCTGATGCTTCCCTTCTCTCAGAATCCTGATGGACATCAACAGCCCTTAAGCTGAAAAGTCCTAATGTACTCGTGCAAATGGAAGCATTCATATGGAAGTGATATGCCAACCTCTGCCCAAGAGGACCTGATGCACACTCATGACCCTGGCTTAGCCCTTTGCCTATTTAAAAACTCTGACATACAACCAAGCCCTCAACTGCCACCTGCAACTTTGACCCATACTTGAGCTCAGCACACAGAAGTTTAAGTGCAGGGTCTCTGGCCACACAGGGTCTCCTGTGGCCCAGATCCTGGCACACAACAGTCTTTTGGGTACCTGATCCACCTAGGTCAAGGCACCAAATGACAGCATTTGAAGTTGTGTATGTAGGGGTTCCTCTGGAAGGGCCAGGGAATTTTCTTCTTCCAGTAAAACTGCCCACCCCTTCCCAGAGTCCCTTGGCCACGGAGCCCCAGTATTGCAGAGGGGGAAGGGAAAGCAGTATGTTGGACCAGCATGCAAAGGGTTTCTATGTCTCCTCCCTTCCCAGATATTCCTTATGTGCAGGCACAGGGTTTCTTGGGAACATCTGTACACAGCTGTGTTCCTCTGCATCTTCTCAGAGAACTTGAAGTGGTTTATCACAGGCCAGGATGGGCCATCTGGTCTCAGCCTGCCTCTCTAAAGTGGTCAATCAAGCCTATTCAAGGGCTGGACAATTAACAAATTGACAGGTAGACAGGTGTGGGGTAGATGCAGGGTAGAGTGCAGGATGACAGCTGGGAGGCAGAGGACAGACAGGTGGATGGGAAGACAGAAAGATGGACTGTGCAAGGGCAGGAAGGAAGGGAGTGGACAGATGGATATAAAATGGAAAGGATGGTAGTGGTAGTGACCACAGTGATCGGCAGGAGGTGGCCAGGCAGTGGCCAGGTGGGAGGGTGATGGAGAGAATGAACGGATGGTGGCTAGGAAGACAGGTGGATGGCTGGGTGAACGGACGTGAACTATCTTCACAGGCGGGAAGATGGACAGGTTGGTGGTGAAGGCTGCAGTCTGGTCATATGACTTAAACACGTGGATGAACAAATGAGTGGGCGACTGGGCACATGACAGCGGAGTGGAGGTGACCACAACACTCACCTAAGACCTCTTCCTCTCTTGCCTGGATGGAGGTGGAGCATGGCTTCGCTTCCGACTTCACCACCAGCTTGAGAACGTTGCGGGCAGCTGTCAGCCAGAAGTCCTCTGCTCCCAGGCAGGGATACCCTGCTCAGCCCCCAGGCTCCAGGCCTCTCCTGGTTCTGGAACCTCACCATGGCTTGCCCCATTTTGGATCCAGAACCTCATTTGCCTGTCTCCCTTTGGCACCTGGCTTCGACCCCAGCTACAGAATGTCATACCCACAGTATAACTAGACTTGGCACAGACTGTCTCCTGAGAGCGCTCTGTGCCTGTTTCAACTCTTTCTTTCTTTTCTTTTTCTTTTTTGAGACAGGGTATGGCAGTTTCAAGCTGACTGGCTTGGAACTCGCTATGTATACAAGGGTGGTCTCAAATTTGTGGCAATGTTGCCTCTGCTTCCCCAGTGTGGGGATTTTAGGTGTGACCCCCCACCCTGGCCCTCCTTGTCCATTTTGATACTTACTCTAACCTGAATCACAGTGTGGTCTAAATTCTATCTCAGGTTTAGAACATAATTTAAAAGCTGCCATCTGCTCTGGACCCAAATTCTGAACTCAGAACCCATATCAGAGCTGGAACCTACTTTACCTTAGAGACCCACAGCCTTTTATGGAACCTGGTCCAGCCTGCAACTTATCTGGATTCCAAATGGAACCAACCCACCAACCTCTAGAACCTGCTCTAGAGTAAAAGCCTGGCTCCCTAGGCGTCTCTGTGCCAAGGTTGTCCAAGCCATGAGGCTCAGGGATGGAAGACTCATTAGTGGGCAGAAAGGACCAGGGTGACAGAGAAAGTCTACAGGGTAGGTGAGGGCAAGAGGGGAGGGCCTGTTGTTTTCTACTGTGGGACGGACAGCACGAGGGGGCCAGGCATGGGATTGGAGCCCCCTTACCTATGAAGGCTTTCTTGTCATCCTCTGCCCCCAGGCGATAGCATCGTGGGAAGAAGGAGTCAGCATCAGCCTCGTCAAACCAAGGCAGATTCCGGAGGTTGAGACACAGGCCCACCTATGGAGATAGCTGCTGAGGGGCTGGGTAGGAACCAGAGAGTGTCAAGGGGCTCCTCCACATGCAGCATACGTTCAGACACCCAGGAAGACCCTGCCCAGAACTTCCAACCCACTTGCAAGGCCTAACTTGATATCCATCTCCAGGTTTGTCCAGCTGAGAAGGCCCCACCCTTTCCCATCCATAAAAGCCTATTCCACCCAGGAAATGTTTAGGGTTCACACCATAGTGTGAACGATGACACAGCACAGTGGTTCTCAACCCTCCTAATGCTGTGACCCTTTAATACAGTTCCTCATGTTGTGATGACCCTCAGCCATAAAGTTATTTTGTTGCTACTTCATAACTGTAATTTTGCTACGGTTATGAATCAAAATATAAATATCTAATATGCAGGATATCTGATATGTGACCCCAGAGAGCTCACACTCCACAGGTTGAGAACTACAGGTATAATAGATGCTGGTAAACCCTTTATCCTTTACACAGTCTTAGACAACAGACAAGTTGGTATTCTCATCTAAAGATTCTTCCTCTAGCCGGGCGGTGGTGGTGCACGCCTTTAATCCCAGCACTGGGAGGCAGAGCCAGGCGGATCTCTGCGAGTTCGAGACCAGCCTGGGCTACCAAGTGAGTTCCAGGAGAGGTGCAAAGCTACAC
>CABHPQ010136701.1:7044-17931 GCA_902168405.1 Peromyscus aztecus
TCAGCAGTCAGTGATGGCCTCTCTATGGCCAGTCACACCAGTTCTGAGGTGGAACGATTTGATGGGGCGCTCCGAAGCAGCACTTGTACCAAAGGATCGCATATAAAATGCAGACACACCCACTAATGGACAAAGCAGGCATCCGTGACTGTACCCCCTTTCCTTCGCTGTACCCCCTTTGTGGACCTCATTCTGTCTGCAGTCCAAACTCGGGCCCCATCCTTTTAGCCATGCTCAGCTGTCCCTGAAGCCCTTTCCCTAGTTTTGATTTCTACTCTGTGCTGAGTGTGGAAGTGGGGGTGGGGGAGTTGTTTTACTTGTTCCTTGATAATAAAATAAGAACATTTCATGTTTTACTTACAACTGATTATGTTATGAAAGCTGTCAGGAATCATCATGACCTCAGTAAAGCAGCTCTGTCACACTTGCTGAAATCGGCTGGGCCCGGCGGCCATGTCTTGGTGTCAGTCACCAGGACCTGTCTCATTTGCCCAGGGCTGGCCAGACTGCAGAACATGTGAGGTCCACTGTCAGCCTTGAAGGGGATGGACCACGGATTGCTGTAGCCTCCTCAGGTTCTGGGGTGAGGCTGGCTTGGGCTGTGCTCAGCAGAACCCACGGACCCTCCTTCAGGGCCTTCACTGCTCTGCAGTCTGGGAAGCCATGGAGAAATACGGCTTAAGGAGACTGAAAACTAGCCAAGACCCCCTCTGCCCAAAATGTCCGTGGTAGATTAACTCATTCTATAATTGATAAAAGAGAAAAGGAATCCTGAGTGCAAATGAGAAGTGGGATGAGAAAGGCCCCATTCTTCCAGCGCGGTTAATGAAGGCTTTGTGTAGAAATAACTTTACATATCTGCGAATAAATGGCACTTAAAACCAAAGTGTCCGTTGGTGACTCATTGGGTTCTAAAGACTGGCCTTGCCTTCTGTGGTCAGCAATCTTTCTTCCTTGTGACTCCAGCATTCCTGACAGAAAACAGTTAATCCAGTATGTCTTGGAATCCTCCACAAGATTTACTGAAACATTCTCTGCCGAGTGCTCATCCCCACCAGCTGCTTTCTTCTCTTGGTGAGCGGGGCTTGAAATAAGAGCATTGTTGTCTGGGAACTGCGAAATGGCACAGAGCCTCGGGATTATCGCACAGCAAAGGCATCTGGTAGCAGCCTGAGCACCGACCACAGGTTGCAACTCCGCCACACATGGAACTCGGGGTAACTGGTCATTGCACAATGTTGTATCCATGCCTTTCTGGGCTTGAGCTGTTAGGCCACAAAGTCAGCAGGCAGTTGCTGTCAGGAGAGGGTTTCTGGGTTATTTATAATGCCTCCGCTTCCTCACAGTGACTGCCTTACTCCTGGCTCTTGAGCCAGGCCCACACTGTGAGGATGAAGGGAGGAACTGAGCAAAACCGTTTGCAGATTCTGACTATGCTGAGAGCCGGTGGAGTGATTCCTTGCAAAGTGCTTGGCCCTTGGCCGGAATACCTGGTTCTGTCTGCACAACCCAAACCCATCATGCACTGCCTCAGCAGTCCCTGTCAGGAAGGAGGAATTGTTATGTGGAGGCTGTTTCAGTCAGGAGTGAGCTGGTGTCTAAAGCATGTGTGACAGGCAAACTATGTGAATAGCATTGTGCTGTGAGGTATTTATGTGGAGGATGGTTATTACTTATTATTTATATTAAACTAGCATTGTGCTGTGAGGTATTTATGTGGAGGATAGTTATTACTTATATTAATTATTTATTTTATGAATTATTGTATTTATTACTAAATGCCAGCTGGTATTTAAATGAAGGGTAGATTTCTGCTCTCAGCACTTGTCTGCCGAACAGATCAACCACCAGAAGGCAGGTACGAATGCCCTTAAAGGACATGGAAGTCACTTGAGATTTAGATTTTTTGTGTGGGTTACACTTCTCCTATTCTGTGGAAACCGGCTTCGGCCCTAAGGTGAATAAGGAGCCAAAAACATTTTGAAAACCACTGAGACCAACAGAATGATGTTTGTTTTTCCCACAAAAGGACCATCTTGTCCTCTGCCATGTAAGAGGTAGTCCAGGCTGCCCCGTGAGCCCCAAGGAACTGCCTGTTTCTGCCTTCCTAGTACTAGGAACGCAAATGCACACTTGGCTTTTTAAAACATGGGCTGGGGGATCACTTTATAGACTAAGTGATAATAACCTTAGCACCCATTGTTTATTTCTTAATGACAGCCGTTCTGATGGGGTTGGATGGGATTTCGATACAGGTTTGGTTTTTGGGTGGGGGGCGAGGCAGGGTTTTATATAGCTCAGGCTGGCCTTGAACTCAATCTGCAGCTGAGGATAACCGTGAACTCCTAATCCTCCTGCTTCTGCCCCCCAAGTGCTGGGATCCCAGGTCTACGACACCATACCTAAGTCTATGTAGTTTTGATTAGTGTTTCCCTGATTGACTTTAGTATTCGTGGGAGCTTCAGTTGAAATGCTTTTGTTTGGATAGAGGTGAGTTCCAGGCAAAGTGGGATGCTGAAACTAAAGACTCCTTCAGAAAAGAACCAGGGAAAATTAGTCACAAGTTTAGGGAGTAGCAAGAAATCCTGTCTCTACTGAGACTTTGGTACCTGGAACCTGTCCTTGTCAGTTTGGACTTTAACATTTACACTAGCTGTGTGGTTCAAAACTTTGTAAGTTAAGAGAATCAATACTCAGCTAGGGAGAGACCTAGGGTGACCAGTAGAGTTAAGAGGGAGTTGGGGGGTGGGTGTGGAGGAGTTGGAGGGAAGAGACTGTGCGGTGGAAATGATATAAATACAGTACTCATGTATGAAATTCTCAAATATTAAAAAAACCACTTGAAGCCAAAATAGCAGAATGTCTGAAATTAATAAGGCTACATGTTGTTTGTTTGTTTATTTATTTTGTGTCTCTCTAAGTAGTCTTGGCTGTCCTGGAATTTTCTATGTAGAACAGGCTGGACTTGAACTCACAGAGATCCTCCTGCCTCTGCCTCTCAGCTGCTGGGATTAAAGGCATGGGCTACCGTGGCTGGCCTATACTATTTTTTTTTAAGTACCTTCCAGTGTTATTGAAATTATTTCCTAACTTTAGGAAGGAAGGGAGAGAGGGAAGATGTGCTAAAGTGATAAATACATGTATTTGATGCAAATTACAGTCAGAAGTGATTGAAATGATTAAAGAGCAGACTACGGAGAAGAAAAGGGTTTGCCATCGGAAACAGGACCGTCGCGGGGGAGTAGGCTAGCACGCGGAACTGAGGGGCTTTGCCCCAACTGTGTTTCATTTGGTTGGAAATAAAGGATATAAACCTTTAGGGTTTTAGTTTTTGGAGACTCTCAGAGAAGATGCACGTAACTCCTCCACTTCCTAAGGATTCTTTCTGTCCCTTCTGTCCCCAAACCTCAGTGCTTTCCCTCAGTGGCTTAGAGTATAGAATTTTTTTTTTTCAAGACAGAGTTTCTCTGTATAGCCCTGGCCGTCCTGGAACTCACTCTGTAGACCAGGCTGGCCTCGAACTCACAGAGATCTGCCTGCCTCTACCTCCTGAGTGCTGCGATTAAAGGTGTGTGCCACCACTGTCAGGCAAATTTTATATTCTTTTAAAAAAAGCTGCCGGAGCTGGTGGTGCATGCCTTTAATTCCAGCACTCAGGAGGCAGAAACAGGCAGATCTCTGAGTTCGAGGCCAGCCTGGTCTACAGAGTGAGTTCCAGGACAGTCAGAGCTACACAGAGAAACCCTGTATTGAAAACCAACAATAACACCAAAACAACAACAAAACAACCAAAAAGGCTTTCTGTGTTGTTATTATTAGTGTTATGACTGAACCCAAGGCCTCATACTTGCTCTTCTCTATCACTGGACTAAGTCCTTCCCTTATATTTCTGAAGGAACAGCACTAGGAAAAAGGAAATGAAGGAGATGCTGTCAAGGATAACTTCCTCTTCTGGGAATGGTGGCACAGGCCTATGAGCTAAGTACTCGAGAAGCCAATGCAAGAGGGTTGCAAGTTTGAGGCCAGCCTGAGCTACATAGGAAATCCTGCCTTTAAAAAAAAAAAGCCAAGTATAGTGAGTATATAGTGAGTACTTTAATCTCAGTACCTGGTAGGAAGAGGCAGGCAGATAACTGTGAATTTGAGGCCAGCCTGGTCTACATAGCAAATTCCAAGACAGCTGGAGCTATATAGTGAGACCCTGACTCAAAAAAAAAAAAATTGTGAAGGCCCACAAAGGTTTCCTAGTGAGATCTGAGCTTGCTTTACCCAGCAGAGCTGCATTAGAGGATGGCTTGGCCACGTGCGTGGTCACCAGGTGTTTGGAAGGGTCTGCACTTGGATGTGCGGTGTGCTTTGATCTAGCAAGGGGAAGGCTTTTGCCCTGCCCCTTAGCATTCCTTTAAAAAGCCCTTTAGAAGAGACAGAAGGGGCCAGTGGGTAAGGATCCAGGCCCTCCCAAGCTACCCCTGTGTTTCTGTCTGTCTCTTTCCCCTCTATCCTTCTATCTAAATATTTCTCACTTCTCCCTCCTCAAGAGTACCCTGGGGTAAAAGTGGGAGCGGGTCTCCCCCCCTTCTCTCTCTCTCTCTCTCTCTCTCTCTCTCTCTCTCTCTCTCTCTCACACACACACACACACACACACACACACACACACACACACACGACAATCTTCCCTTCACACCATTAGCAGTATATTTATACAGAGCACAGCCTATAGCGTGCACTCATTTTTTCTACAAAGAGCAGGCAGATGTCACATCTGTGACCCACACAGCTGCTCTTCGATGCTCCTGCTCACCTCCATCAGCAGCAGTGGCCAATGAAGATGGTGGGCATGGCAAGGCTCCAGCTTTTTGGGCTCTGTAGTTTGAATCGCTTCACAGTTTCAAGAGTCCTCAGGAAACCTCTCCACTCTGTGGGAGGCACTTAGAAGACCCACAGTATAGCCCTGGCAGGTCTGCCCTGTGATGCCAGTTCAGTTGCCAAGGAAAAGCAGCCAGGAGCAGACCACAGGTTCATTGCCTTATGCCACACCAATGACCAGGCTACTGAAGGGCGGGGGTGATGATAAGCAGACCTGAAGAGTAGGGTGCTAGGAGGAAAAGAGGCCAGTCATCGATGACTATGATCTACCTCTGCCATCCCACCCTGCTGGAGGGATGAGCTCCTGCTCAGGCCCACAGGACACTCCAAACCGAGATTTAGATGTTTCTCTCTTGACTTTTGCTATGACTGAGATGACTGACTGTTCCTCCATCCCATGCCGCTCTTCTCCGCCACACTTTTAGTCTTGGGCCATCTCTGAGAGAGGACTGGTCCTAGACCCCCTCCAGGAGCTGCTAAAGTATGGGGCACCGGGCACCTGGATGTATAAAGCCAGTCCTGCTGTGGGGCAGTGCACTGGGAAACACGGAAAAAACAGCCTCCCGCTTGGCCTCGGCTCAGTTCTTCGACACGAAGATGACATTTCTGGTAAGCAATTACAATTAGATTTTTAGAGCTCTGGGTTTTCAACTGATCGCATGCGGGATTAAGAAAGATAATTTCAAATACTGAGTTCCGCCTGATTAGCTAATAAATGAGCTGATCTGCTGATGTGAAAGTAATGTAATGCCGCTGATACAGCCCTTCAGGGCATGACAGATGTCTTGCGTCCTGCCTGTCAGTTGCCTCAGCAATTACCCTGTCCGTTGTCCTTTCCTCACGGCCACTGAACCCCATTTTGTCTTTTTCATCTTATCCGTCAGCAGAAGTTTCAGAGAGTTTTAGAAATGTCATTCTTGGGGCCAGGAGGCCTCTTTAAAATAATCGGATTGACTTATGTGTATTAATGTTTTGCTTGCGTGTGTGCATGTGTGTATATACTGTGTGTGTGTGTGTGTGTGTGTGTAATCCAATTCAGATCCCTCTGGAAGGGCAGCCAGCGCTGAGCTGCTGAGCATCTCTCTAACTCCAAGGAGGGCTATTTTAAAGATCTAATTTTACCTGTGTATGACACGTGTGTGTGTGTGTGTGTGTGTGTGTGTGTGTGTGTGTGTGTATGAAGAGGCCAGAAGAGACGCGGTAATCCCTTGGAGCTGAAGTTGCAGGTGGTCGTAAGCTACCATCTATGGGAGCTGGGTTCTCTGGAAGAGTCAAAGCTGTTCTTAGCCACTGAGCCACCAGCCTGCCCCAGGAGGCCACTTCAGAACTCAGCTGTGCTTCCTGTATTTCACAGGTGCCTTTCACTCTCCATAACCTGGAATTTTTAGTCGTGGTCTTTGTTAAATGGGGATATATTTTAAAAGGGAACACTGTGTAATTCTTTCATTTTCAAATAATTTCTAAGGAGCACCGTACCTCTGACTTGGTCTTTCTCTAGATATTTTAAATGTGAGGGATGTGAGGAAGCCTGGAGAGCAGGCCCAGAGAGAGCTGTGTGGAGCGACTCTCACACTCCAGTCAGTCACTCTCCAGAAGGCACCAGAACTCTTTGGGTGTTTCCAAAGGGCTGCTGTAATACGCTGTGATTGAGACTGCTCACAAAGGACCCCTCCGCCGCCGTGTCCTGAGCATGGGGAGTTGGCTAGTCAGGACAGCAGGAGTGGTTAGCTCACCTTAGCCACAAAGGCAGTTGGGAGATGTTAGAAAGAGGGTCACTGACCTCAACAGTTCAGACTCCTACCGAAGAAGTTGAATGAAAAGAAATCTTGATTATAATCTGTACGAAAATGCGTATCTCTTCCAAGAATGGGCACTCAGGGACAAGAGTGAACGGATGTGAATCCTGCCAGAGTCATCATTATCTGGAATGGCTCAATCCCACCACCCCACTTCTCACATAGTCCAGGCCTTGTCTGCAGAGGAAGCAGCTAGCTGGAATGGTGGTGCCTGGGTTCTCTGTACCAGTGGGCAAAGCATGCTCCTGCTATTTTCTGTCTAGAAACCCCCAGTCTGCATAAGTAACCAGACAGACACTGAGGGATGTAATAGAGTTGTTTGTGAGCACTCACACGAGCCAGACGGTATTTAAGGTCTACGGTAAGTTATTCGTTTCCATTGAGACGGCAGTGTAAGTACAAGAAAGTAAGGCCTTTTCAAGATTTGGCAACTTCTCAAGGTCTAGAGACAAGGAGTGATTACAGAAGTCTGTATCATGACAAGTGTCAAGAGTGTCAAGTCACAGAGAGGTGGACGGTCACCCAAATCAAAAGGCAGAGTAGTGAGACAATACCAAACTTATTTGCTCAGAGCAGCCCCGGTAGCTAATGGCTGAAGCAGGATTAGAACCGGCCGCCATCGGCCCCAAGCCACTGGACTTATCATATGCAACCCTTGGCTTTTTACCGAAAAAGCGACTTGGCTCATCCTGCTGTGTGGTGATATTTTATTTGTGCACACAATAAAGCTTATCTGGGGATCAGAGGAAAAAACCAGCCACTATATTAAACATAGAGGTCAGGCAGTGGTAGCACATGCCTTTAATCCTAGCATTTGGGAGGCAGAGATCCATCCAGATCTTTGTGAGTTCAAGGCCACACTGGGAACAGAGCCAGGTGTGATGGCACACGCCTTTGATCCCAGTGCTAGTTAAACATAGAGGTCTGGAGGTCTGTACAGACAGGAAGTCATAGAGCTGGATGGAAAGAGGATGTGATGTAGCTGGGCGGAGAGAGGAAGTAAGATGGCAGTGCACAGAAAAATATATAAGGCGTGAGTATACAGGAAGGAGCTCTCTTTGGCCAAGGATTTCCTAGAGGTAAGATGTGGCTGGCTTGCTCTATGATCTCTCAGTTTTCACCCCAATATCTGGCTCCAGGTTTTAATTAATAAGACCGCTTAGCAATTTGCCTTACACTGCTGGTTTGTCACTTATCATTTTCCCCTCAGGGGACACCTGATTTTTCTGAATTTATTTTAGGTCACTTCTGGGGATAGTCACTTGCTTCCTTGTATTAGTCTGCCAGGGGTGCCAAAACAAACCACAGATTGAGTGGCTTAAACAATAGAAACATATTTCTCATAGTCCCCAAGGCTAGGGGGTGTGAGATCTAGGTGTCAGTCACCAAGATGGCTTTTCTCTTGGCCTCGCAAGTGGCCACTATCATGCTGGTGCTTATGGCACTCTTTCTTTGTGTGTACGAAGAGTGAGCTCTCCCATGGTGCTGCTTCTGAGGACACTCAGCCTTTTGGAGCAGGAGCTCCGCCTGTGACCTCACTTAACCTTAACTGCCCCCAACATGGCTCTGTCTCTAAGTATAACTGCATCGGAGGCACAGGTTCAACATGTGGACTTTGGTGGGGACACAATTCAGTCCTCATCATGGTGTCCCATGTTCTACTCCCAAGAGTCTTTTCATTCAGGACCATTTCCCCCCACTTTCCCCTTCTTTGAAACCAAGTCTC
Organism: Peromyscus aztecus; assembly: GCA_902168405.1. Taxonomy (NCBI): domain Eukaryota; kingdom Metazoa; phylum Chordata; class Mammalia; order Rodentia; family Cricetidae; genus Peromyscus; species Peromyscus aztecus. The sequence continues at coordinate 15,433 of CABHPQ010136701.1, forward strand.
ATGGCCCTGGCTGTCCTGGAACTTGCTATGTAGACCAGGCTGGGCTCAAACATCGATCGCCTGCCTCTGCCTCCTGAGTGCTGGGGTTAAAGGCGTGCGCCACGGTGCCCTGCTTCAGGACCATTTTAGGCAGGAGGGGCATGGCTGAAGACCACTAGGAGTGTGGGTGTATGCCGTCATGCTCAGCCTTTCATGGGGTGCTTGGCTTCCAAACTCGGGTGTGTGTGCTTGGAGTTTGTACAACAAGCACTCCGCTGACCGAGACATTGCTGTAGCCTGGCCGGGTCCCCTTTACAAGTCCTCCTGGTTAGCCAGTTGCCAAATCCAAGACCCGTGACAAAAGCAGCCAGGCTGGCACCGTGCCCTGTTGTGAGGAAGAAGGCCGAAGAGCCAAGCTGGTAACAAGCAGATCCATCCAGAAGGGAACCTGAACATGAGCGATTTCTTTGAGGATGTGCAATGTATTTGATGAACAGAAGCAGCAAGCTTTGAAATGTACCCTGATATTTCCCAGGGGAACTATATCAGATAACATGTTTGAGGAAAACTATTTCTTCAGAAAGATTAAGAAAAAAATCCCATCCAAGTGTGCACTGAAATATCTAGACTGGACCCCCGAGGGCCCCAAGTAAGAAGGCACTATGGGTCTTGTGTGGCAAAGAGCATCCTTCCAGAGAAGTCCTGTCAAGGGGTGGCTCGGGCTGGTTACATGGAGACTTGGAATGCTTGAGGGGTTAATTGTGAAGCCAAGGGCAAACTGACCATCAAGGGCTCCTCTGTGATGACCACGCCCAGCAGCCTCAGAGCAGTGATGGGACCTTGATTGCTAGATGTGGCTGGCTCGCAAAAGCTCTTGGCTATGCCCCCCAAAAAATATTTATTTCAAATAATAAATAATACCCTAAAAACACAGGTTTATGGACAAGATCTCAAATAATTCAGAATATGAAGTGGAAAGTGGAAATTACCACGCCAATCCATTCCCTTCCACAGCAGTGATTAGAAAAGCTTGGCAAGCTTGCTCCAGACATGAAATCTATATTTACACACTGAGAGTTGCGAGTTACTTTCCAGTAACCAGCACGACACAGTTATTGCTTAACCTCCTCTACTCAAGAGGACATGCCATCTTCTCAAATTTGAGTTAATATAAAGTTGAAATAAACATCCTTGCATAATGTTTGTACGTAAGCATACCTGTAGCATAGACTCCTGGAAGGAGACTTACTAGGTATAAAAGAAAGTGTATTTTAATTGGTACTCTTGGGTCATCTTCTGAAAATACACTGGAAGAATGTATCTTCCCATTAGAAGTAGGACAGGATGTGCTTTTGAGCTGCTGGAGTATGGACATTATCTATCTTTAGTTTTTTTTTCTGTTTTCTTTTTTTGAGACAGGGTTTCTCTGTGTAACAGCCCTGGCTGTCCTAGAACTCACTCTGTAGACCAGGCTGGTCTTGAACTCACAGAGATCCACCTGCCTCTGCCTCCCAAGTGCTGGGATTAAAGGCGTGCGCCACCACCGCCCGGCTCTACTTCTAATTTTTGCCAACCTTATAGGCAGTGGTTCTCCGTGCTGTTCAATGGGCATATTTCCGGCGTCCTGTGAGGCTGAGCATGCTCTGGTTTCTTGGTTGTCTTGTATTTCTTCGTGTGAGACCTGCCTATTGACATGACTCTGGAGGGATATTTTATGTGCTGGGACTGCGGAAGCGTCCTTACCCGGCGGCAGAACCACAGGCACCTGCCTTTCCTCCTCCTACCCATTTGGTGCCCTCCCCGGGCCCCATTGCCCATTACGTATGTGCTCCTTTCTTAAGCAGAGGAGGAACGGAATAAACACTTAGTGGGACACAGGAGCTGCCGAAGGCACTGGACCCAGGGCTTCACCCATGCCTTGCAAATCCTCTCAGCTGAGCTACATCCTAGCCGGCATGGGACTGTGACTGACTATGGTCTCCACAGAGTGAGTCTTCCGAGGTCAAAATCTGAAGGAAATAAAATCTCCTCTTGGAAAACCGTGCTGACCCAGAGTTAATGTAAGCCTTAATCACTCTGTCGTTACCTCTTCAGTATCCAACATTCTATTATTCCTTAACCACAGCATCTTATTCTCCCAGCTCTTAAGTGCTCACCAGTGAAGGACACCCAAACATTCGGTTCCGTTTCTGGACAGAGATCTTCAAAGACTGTGCAGAACCACACCCCCACACCCCTATACCTACCCCCCCCACATGCCCGCCCCCACCCCCACTCACACACACAATGACAGTACATGCTGATTGGAAAGCACAAGGGGGCGGGGAGAAAGATGAAGTCTGGGCAGTGGCCTCGTTGATAATGCGGAGCTGTCCGCCTTCCCAGACTTCCCTATGGCTAGGAGCAGGCGGTGCTGCGGAGCACCCGGGCTGTGCGACACCTCTTACGGTGACCTACATTCATTGCTTCTCATTACATCTGGCATTAGCTGTTGGACTTTTCACCCATGGTAGTGATGTG
>CABHPQ010136702.1:0-18971 GCA_902168405.1 Peromyscus aztecus
TCCTGTGTATCTGTCTTTTTATTGACTTTCTGTTCTGCCTTCTCATGTGGTTGGGTTTACAACCAATGAGAAGGCAGAACAGAAAGTCAATAAAAAGACAGATACACAGGAAGTAGGTCTCTTTCTGAGGGGAAGGATGACAGAGGCAGCAAAGGGTAAGAAAGGGTTTTTAGTATCAGCTCTTAGCTACTGCTCTGACCTCTTGGGCTTTTAACTCTGCATTTGGCTCTGTGTTTCTTATTTAATAAGACTGTTACATCTACAGTGTAACCCTGGCTGTCCTGGAACTCACTCTGTAGACCAGGATGGCTTTGAACTCATAGAGATCCACCTGCCTCTGCCTCCCAAGTGCTGCGATTAAAGGCATGTGCCACCACTGCCCAGCTCCAAAAATGAACTCTTTTTTCCCATAGATTTGGGCAGGGCCAGTGGAGATCAAGTTCAGCACCGGAAGATCTTGGGCAGGGCTAGGCTTAATATTAAGGACTCAGGTTTCAGAGCTGTGTAAAGTCCCCAAATCTGCATTTCCAAAGTTCAAATAAGCAGACTCACATTGTGGAAGCCACTATCTGCCTGCCATTGTGGGACTCCCTACGGATTCATTCACTGCAGCCTTCTGGGTAGGAATGAAGATATTCTAAAGAGACACCCGTGGGGCTGGAGAGAAGACTCAGAGGTTAAGAGCACTGTGCTCTTGCAGAGGACCTGGATTCAGATCCCAGCACCTGCATGGCATCTCACAACTGCCAGTAACTCCAGTTCCAGGGGATCAGATGCCCTCTTCTGGACTCCACAGACATGTGCACACACGAAGTGCACATAAATTCATGTGAGCATACATACATACATACACATGAGGGAGGCACCTATGCCCCTCTCTTGTCTATCAGAATATTTAAACAAGGGACTCAAAATATTAGAATTTCCCCAGGATTCTCATGCTGCAAGAAGGAGAAGGCTGAAACCCTCGTGCAGCCAAAGCTGGAACTTAACTTGGCACTAGCAAAGACTCCACACAGTTCCGACTTCCTGTCAGACCACCTTTGGGGAGTGACTGGAGTTGAGACAGACATTGGTCAATGACAGGCAAAGGACTATTGCCTGAACAGGACCACTTAGCTATGCATACCTCTCGCCTTCTATTTAAACGTGAACCTTGAGCTTGTGAGAAGATAGCTCAAAGACAACCGGAGTTCAGTTCCCAGGTCCCACACAGTGAAGGAGAGAACTGACTCTGGAAAGTTGTCCTCTGACCTCCATACATGAACTGTCATGTGAGATGCACGCTCACAATAAATTAAATACATAAATAAATAAATGTAATTAAAATTAATCCTGAACCTTGTATCAGGACCCTAAAACTGGACTTCGGGATCGGCAAACCTCTTCACTTGCTCCTCTTTGCAGTGTGGCCATTCACTACTGTTTGTGAGTGTGTGCACCACTGTGCAGGAAGCCAGTGTCTTGCTGCACACTAGTTGTACACTTGCTCTCTGCCTTTCCCTGAACCTGGATCTCCAGACTGTGCTGACAGTCAGCAAGGCCCAGACATCCTCCTGTTTCTGCCCACCTGGCCCAGCCTTGGGGTAACAAGCATGTGTGGCCATGCCCAACTTTTTTATGTGGGTGCTGGGAATGGAGATTCCAAACCTTGTGCTTGCATAGCAGAGCAAGCCATCTCCTAGTCACTAACCCATTTGTCTCAGTACCACACGCTTTGATGTAACACTGTGTTACTTACTATGTAGCCCTGACTGGCCTGGAGCTCACCATGTAGACCAGGTTTGCCAGAAATTCAGAGACTCATGTGCCTCTGCCTCCCCAGTGCTGAGATTTAAAGGCGTGCGACATCATGCCATGCCTCCCATGATGAATTGTTCATACAGGGTCTTATGTAGCCTACACTGTACTCAGACTTGTTTTGTAGCTAAGGATGACCTTGAACTCCTGATTCTCCTGCCTCGACCTCCTGAGTGCTGGGATGTCAAGTGTATGCTACCATATCTGGGGCACTCAGGCAACAGAACTCCAGCCCAAGACCTATTTGGGTGTTTAATCGAACCACTGGAGATTAATGGTTCAGCCTGACTTGTTAGGGCCAGCAGAGTTCAGGCTCCAACCCTAATAGTTCCAGCAACAACAGGGTTAGATGGCCACAGAAAGAGGGTGGTGTCCCCATCCAGAGAATAAGAGCCTTACTGTGGTCTTACCAGGCTGTGAGATGGGAGGGAGGGAGAGAGGGAGGGAGGGAGGAAGGGAGGGAGGGAGGGAGGGAGGGAGGCAAGCTCCTGCAAGGCCTCATGGCTCCCTACCGACAATGCCAACTGAGGCAAGGGTCAGGCAGTGGTCCAGCACTGAGCTGCCTTTGCCAATGGTGCCAGAGGCACTGGCTGGGCCTGGGTTTGGCAGCAGCTGCAGCTGACACTCCATTGTGGCCCCAGAGTGGAGAGCACTTGGCAGGATCTCAGCCTCTCTGCTTGGCCCCAGGCAAGACACTGTCTCCACTTCTCCGTTTCCTTTCCCTCTGGGGATCCCGGGGGTGTGTCTGCAGTCAACTGTAGGTCAGGGCCCAGGGTCAACTAAAGCCAAAAAGTCACCTGCCCAAGATTAGGGAAGGCAAGGTTGGTTAAAGGAGAGGGATGGGGCATGAGAGGGACCCAGGGCCTCAATGCAATGTGGCCTCTGAAATGGGTGCAACTCTATGTCTCATCTGGAAAATGGGGTCATGGTCCTGGAGTCAGAGATTTGCAAACAATGAAAAGGCATTAACAGCAAAGCATGGTGGGGAATACTTGGGATCCTAGTACTGGGGTGCAGGGGCAGGACGATCAGTAGTTCAAGGCCATCCTCTGCTGTGTGAGGGACTTTGTCTCAAAAAAAAAAAAAAAAAAAAAAAAAAAAAAAAAAGGCTAAGTATAGGTCTTCCAGAGGACCCAGCACCCACATCAGGTGGCTCACACTGGACTGTATCTCCAGCTACAGAGGATCTGATGCCTTTGGCCTCCACAGGTATTTGCACACACATGCACTTACCTACACATATGCACATAATTAAAAATAATAAAAACCCTATTTTAAAAATCAAAACAAAAACAACTGGGCATGATGGCACACACATTTAATCCAGCACTTGGGAGGCAGAGGCAAGTGGATCTCTCTAAATTTGAGTTATCCTGATCAACATAGCAAGTCCCAGGCCAGCCATGGCTACATGGTGAGACTCTGCCTCAATATACAAACAAACAAAGAAATAAAATAAAACCCCACAAATTGGCAATGTTGTTCTGATCCCTGGACCCTAGGTGGATCCCTTGCTGCAAGCATCCTGAACACAGTCAGGGTGACTTTGAATCCAGACTGAGATAGAGGTGATTTCACTCATTCTGAGTCCCAGAGAAGTCAATCCACTTACCCAGGAACACACAGCAGTAGAAGGCAGGGCAGACACACACACACAAACAGGCTCTGAGTCTCTCTCAGCCCATTTCTCCAGCGTTATTACAAAGGACATCAAGTACTAAGGAGCAGAAGGGGCCCCCCATAAAAGGGGGGATACCTTGTGAGGGGCATCCTCTGAGGAGTCACTGGGAGCTGAGGCAGGGGAGGTGACAGGCCTGAGGTGGCCCAGTGCGGGTGGGAACGATGAGGGGGGTGGGGCCTTACTGAGGCCCCACCAGACCTAAAGTTACTCAGTTCCTGGCTCCACTCCAGGGCGAGTGTCCTGTGGAGCTGGCTGCCCAAGGGATGCTGGAGCTGAGAGTGGATTCCTGCCCCCCACTGTGCTGAATGTGTGAGGCTGGGGGCTCCTTAGGGGACAGAACCCACCCACAAGGAGTGCACAGACAGTTGGAGAGACACGTGTGAAGTTACAAGCAAGGTGACCTCTGCTCCTTGGAGCTGACCAATTGCCTGTAATTCTAGCTCCGTGTGATTCAACGTCCTCTTCTGGCCTCCATGCCTCCTGATACACAAACATGTGAACATTAAAACAATCACAAAACAACAACAAAAGAAGGCTGGGGTGGCTGGAAAATCAGCAGGAAGCTGTAAGGAAAATGGTGGGAAGTGGGGGTGGTCTGTGGGGTGCAGATTGCCTTTGAATGGAGAACAAAGGGAAGTCCGGGGTAGACTGGGAGTGTGATGGGATGAGAATCACAGGGCCAGCCTTTGGGTATCCCTTGTTTGAAGCCTGCCCATGGTCACACACATCACTGACCCAGACACCAAGTCACCCAGTCTAGGCAATATGAGACTAAGAAGACCCTTCACCTACATCCTGGCAGGTCCCGAGTGTGGAGAAGGGCGGGGTGACCTGGTCCAAGGTTCATGTCTGTCTTTGAGCTGGCAGGGCCTCTCCCTGTCCAGTGGGGGAGGTTTGGATATCTGAGTGGCTGAGCTGGGATAACCCCCCTCCCCAACACATGAAAGCAGCCAGCAGCAATAGCTGGTTTCCATGGAAACCAAGAGCCTTCTGGGAAAGAAGAGGGGGAAGGGAAGCCTATGAATATGGGTATGAGGTTCTGAGGCCACCCTGAACCCCATGGGCCCCACAGGTTCAGGAGCAGCTTGGTGACCATGCTGAGACTTCCACTTTGATTTCAGCTGCTTAGGAACCTGTAGAATGTTGGGGTGTGGGAATTTGAGATGGCAACAACAGTGTGCATTTCACGTATGGGGAAACTGAGGCTCAGAGAGAAGTGGGCTGCTTAAGACACTTGGTGAGGGGTGACAGGTACTGAAGCCAATGATGCCTTGTCTCCCTCCCAACACACCCCAATGTGCGGAAAAACAGCAAGGCTCCCACAAGTCAGACTACCTGCTCACAACCACAGAGCTTGGCTGGGGCTGAGCTTAGTGTCTGCTCCCCAGCGCAGTGACCCTGACCCAGCCTCAGTGGCTATGTAGTCTAGGCTGTGTCTCAAATACCTCTAGTGCCTGCAGCAACCCGAGGTGTCCAGCGCCCTGTTCTCTCTGAAGCTGTGGTCACAGCCCCCACAGAGCTATGAGGAGACCCTCCAAGCCTGCATTGGCAGGCTGCATTATGAGGGACCTGGGCTGACTCCGATGGACGAGTCTGAAATCCCTGACTCGGCCAGCAGCACCAGGAGTTCTGGATCCGTTTTACACGTAAGAAAAATGAGGAGCAGGGTTTTAAATTACACTTATTTATTTGTTATGCGCACGTGCATCACAGCGCACACATGGCGTTCAGTGGACAATCTGCAGGAGTCACCCTCCCATGTGGGTCTCGGGGAGCCCCTTTGGTGGAAGCGCCTCTCCCATGGTGCCTGAACTGCAGCCCTGTGGCCAACCTGTCAGGACCCCCGCTTGCAGGGGCCCCAAACTCCAACAGAATGTTGCAGTTCCATGTGCCCTTTGCCCCAGAACTGCTGAGAAAAACTGGGCGGGAAAGGCACTGGAAGGGGTGGGCCACTAGGTCGTCACTGCTGCCTGTGGGGACACAGGCTCCAAGGGCTGCTTCTGCCCTTCCCCCACCAATGACCCGCTGAACACACTTTTGCTCTGGGTAGCATGGGTGAGACAGAGTAGCAGGGCACAGAGTTCCCATGTTCTAGAGTCAGAGCTCGCTGAGACAGGGTCATGGTGCCAGGTCACCCCTCTTTCCCGTCCACAGTTCACGAAGCTCCACTCGGCAGCCCAGGTCTCGCAATGCAGCCTTGGCCACATCCTCACAGTCCGGGTGGGCAGCTCGGGCTTTCAAAATGAGTTCCTCCGCCCCCAGGTCCAAGATGGGCTTCGAGAAGACCTGGCTGCGGGACACCAGGTTTCGGATCAGCATGCAGGCCTGTTTCTGGAAGAGAGATGGGCTGTGAACAGGGGGACGGGCCTTGGTTGGGGTCCACTCTGACCTTAGTGTACTCCTCAGAACATGAGACATTCAGCAGACAGCTATGCTGGGCCAGGCTAGCCCCATGTTCTCACATGACCTTCTCAGCCCCATCTCCCACATCTCCTAGGTGAGCACTCAAGACAGTATCTGGGGCGGAGACTATGATTTTGGGGCAGACAGCTACCCATAATCCCAAGGCAGGCCCTGGAGATGCTACAGTGAGGCCATGGGTAAAGGGGTGCCAAAGTTCATTTCTCAATGAGTCACCCATCTGGGTTGGTTTCAGGAACCTTCGTGGATCTTAAAATGCACATCCCTGATGCACAGGCACCATATGCCACAGCTGGGTCTGCAGAGAACCAGTTGCTCCCACAGACAGTCCTTACAGCTGGGCGGCTCAGAGCACCTGACCCAATAGGGACGCCGTGAGCACGGTCACAGTATTTAGGAGTGACAGTCAGACATGACAGCACAGATGGATGATCCTGCCACGCTAGGCCTCTGGCAGCTACAGAGCTACAGCCTGTTTCAAAGGAAAAGCAGGGTGGGATCAGTTGGTAGAGCGCTTGCCTCGCATGTAATAAATAGGCCCTGGGGGTCTGTTCTCAAAATGAGTGTTGGGGCACAGTCCTGTCACTACAGCATTTAGTAGGGGAAGGCAGGAATATCAGGAGTTGAAAGTCGTTTTTGTAGTCAGTAAAGCTGGAGGCCAGTCTGGGTTACATTAGACCCTGTCTCAAGAAAACAAAACAAACAAACAAACAAAAAAACCAGACGAAAGGTAGATAAACAGAAACGAATGGGACAGCCCCAGGCGGAGTTGTGTGTGCGCATGTGTACTGAAGTGCCCAGGCTGTCTTGGAACTCTCGGTAGGGCAGGCAGGTCTTGAATTTGTGGTAATTCTGCTTCTTGGGGACTGGGATCTCGTTGCTTAGACACCGAGCACAGCTTCTCACTCACCTGGACGCCGGCCTCCTGCGGGTGCGCCTTCATGGCCTGCAGCGCCGCCAGCGCTCCACCACCCTCCACGATGACCCGGCTGTTCTCGGGCTTTCGCAGGGCCAGAACGCAGAGTGCCGCGCAGCTCTGCTCACAGACCTGAGTGTGGAACAGGCAGCTGAGACTGAAGAGCAGACAGGTTTCCACCTCCCTGGGTCAGCACGACTGGCCAACCACCCTGACATCTGCAGCTCTCCTCAGTGGGCCTCTTCTGGCCTGTGTCATAGCAGCGGTGGGCTGGGTGCCCAGGGTGGGGGGTGGGGTGGGGGAGGGTGAGGGCACTGACCCCAAGAGAACCTGATGGGGTGCAGCCTACCAGAAGCACTGCAGCCCTTCACCTAGTCTTGCTGACAGTGAGGTGGCAACCCCTGTAGATCCTGCCCACGTATGTCTGAGGTGGGTACCTGGGGGCTGGCCAGGTGCCGGGTCATGGCAGCCACAATGGACTCTGTACCGCCTGCCCGGACAATGGCGTCCTTCACATCGTCGTTGCCTGCGATAGCTCTCAGGGCACTGAGTACTTGTTTCACGAGGTCCTGTGTGGACAGCAAGGTGAGGTCATCCTGGTGTGTGTGCCAGCTGCAAACAGGAGGCTTGCTGGACGGTGGGAGGGGGTGCTGAAAAAATTTCTACGGCTGTTTCTGTTTGAATACATGTGGCCATCCTGGGGTCACAGGCCAGCCTGTGACAACAGGATCATGACCCACCATACAGAGAAAGGGCAGTCTGGGTCTTGTGGGTGATCTGCCTAATCCAACTCACATGGTAGGGCATGAGATGTGACCCAGGGAGAACACTGAACTGCTGGAACTGAGGATGGTATTCCCATTTCCTCATTCCTGCTCACTGTAGAGAATGTGCAAGTGGGACCTGGGCAGTGGCTCAGCTGGTAGTGTATTTGCCCCCCCATGCACAAGACCCTGAGTTCTAGCACCCATACCAACCACACTGAGCCTGAGCAAGGTAGCATTCATGGATCAAATTCAAGGCCAACTGGAACTACATGAGACCTTGTGACCCTGCCTCACTCTGTCTCTCTCACACATACACACATGCACGCATGCATGCACACACACAGTCTGTCATCCCAGTACTTGGAAGGCTGAAGCAGAAGGATTGCAATATCAAGACCAGTCTCAAAACATAGTAAAAAGGGCTGTGGTGTGACTTGGTGGCAGAGGGCTAGCATGCAGGAAGCCCAAAGTCTCACCAGTATAGGCAAACAAGAAAAAAGGGGAGAATGGAACCAGAACCCTGGGAGTATGATGGGCCTTCTGCACCTGAACTTTCACCCCTGCCCTCTCCTCAGTGGGATCAGTCTGGCCAGCTGTGGCCTCAGGGGCAGAAGCCCTGGGGAAGGAGGAAAACTTTGGGCTCCACCTGGTGGTCACTGCAGTCAGCCAGCAGGGTCACAAGGATGCCAAGGCCTCCGAGGTCGATGACCTCCTGACAGAACTCATTCCGCACAGCCAGGCGGGACAGGGTGCTGCAGAGCTCGCTCAGGACTCCCGGGTTGTCAGGGAACGCTGTGCAGAGGCAGGAAGTGAGAGTTGGAGTTGGGAGGGACAGGGACAAACGAATGTGTAGAAAGGAGCGTGTTAGTTTTGGGAGAACTCCCCACTTCACAGGCTGGCTGGGGTCATCCAACATTCCCAGGGGGGAACTGGCCCCTGGCTAGGCCTGCCCTGCCCCCTGCTGGCAGCTATTGAAATTGCTCCACCACAGTGAGGCAAATAACTGCCAGACCTGCTCCTGGCATCCTCTAAGAAGCCCAGGGCTGCGCATGGCACTCTCCTTAACCCCAGCACTCGGGGCAGGGGCAGAGGGATCTCTGTGAGTTCCAGAATAGCCTGGTCAACATAGGTAGTACCAGGGCTTCATAGCAAAACAGGAAGGGAGGGAGAGAGGGAGGGAGAGAGGGAGGGAAAGAAGGAAGGAGGGAGGAAAGGAAGCCAGTCAAACTATCAATGTGACCTTGAGGTCCCTAGCTGGGAATGACTTTTCTTTTTTTTTTTTCCCTCAAGACAAGGTTTCTCTGTGTAGACCTGGCTGTTCTGAAACTCACTCTGTAGACCAGGCAGCCTTGAACAAAGATCTGCCTGCCTCTGCCTCCAGAGTGCTGGGGTTAAAGATGTGTGCCACCACCCAGCTGGAAATGACTTTGAAAACACAACAGGAAGCTGGCGAGGAACAGGTGCAGACAAACTTACCCGACAACAGTGATGGCTCAACCTAAGTTATCATCTACAGGGGTCTCTGTTGCTGCCCATGCCCCACCTGGGACTCCCACCGTCTCCAGAGGCTGATCTGAGTGGACTATGGACATGGTCATCAACCACACCATTTCCTTTTTATTTTTGGTTTTCCAAGACAGGGTTTCTCTGTGTAGCCCTGGCTGTCCTGGAACTCACTCTGTAGCCCAGGCTGGCCTCGAACTCACAGAGATCACCTGCCTCGGCCTCCTGAGTGCTGGGATTAAAAGCATGCGCCACCAAACCTGCCATACTATTTGCTTTAAGTAAAGGAAGGAGTGTGGTACAGTGGGTGGGGCTTTTCTAATCAGGTAAAGGTTTTGGTAAGTGGGAAACTGAGGTTTCTCAGTGGACAAAGTCTCTGCCTGGGGCTGCTGGAGTCTCCGGTCTTCCCTGGGCCTTCAGACTACCAGAATGTGAGCTGTCCTCGCTGTACCTGGGGGCTGGGGTGCAGCTCAGAGGTGGGGCCTGGGCTCGGCAGAGTGGTTTGTGCAGAACTAATGTTAGCAAGGCCCCGGGCTCCACCACAGCACTGCGGGGCAAGAGAGAAGACTGAAGGCCCCAGCCTGTCCTCCCGGGCTGTCTCTAACGAGCCTGATTCAAGCTGCTGCACACAAGCACGGAAGACGCCAACAATTCTTCAGGAAGCTGGCTGACTTTGCAGATGGTCAAGCTCCATTTCTCAGCCTCTCTGGAGGTGTGAACAGGGACTGCGACAGCCCTTCCTGTCCCTCAGAGTGAGAACACCACACACAGGCCTAGCCGTGGAGCTAGTCACGGGACAGGCAGGAACATATCCTTTTAGCACCCTGTGCTCCAATTTTCAGGCAGGTTTTGTTGTTTTGAGACTATGTAGCTTTGGCTGGCCTAGAACTTGCTATGTAGACTGGGATGGACTGAAATTCACCTGTCTCTGTCTCTCAAGTGCTGAGATTAAAGGTATGTGTCACCATAGTGCACAATAGCCAGCTCTTTCAGACATTTCAATGGATTCTGGAGCTGGACACATGTATGTGCCAAAGTACTTATACATGAGGATAGATAAAAGTGTAGGACAGCTTTGTTAATTTTACAGCGCTGAGGATGAACCCAGGACATCCTGTACCCAGGTAGGTCTCTGAGCCACGCCCCCAGCCCCTCACTGGGGATCCTAGGCGGGGCTCCACCCCTGAGCCACGCCCCCAGCCCCTCACTGGGGATTCTAGGCAGGGCTCCACCCCTGAGCCATGTCCCTAGCCCCTCACTGGGGATTCTAGGCAGGTGCTCTATAATTGGACCACCCTCTCAGCACACCCACCCCACTCTTAACAATGCTGCTCTTACCTCTGGCAGCCTCAATGAGCACCTTCAGGCCTCTGTTCTCCTGAACAATCATCTTGGCATGCTCATGGGCATGGCCAAAGGGCACACGGATATCATCATCGAAGGTCATGACCCGCAAGGCCCAGCAGGCCTCCCTGACCACATCGGCATGCTGGCCATGCTGTGTGATAGCAGCAGTTAGCAGGGGCAACACTCCAGCTTTCACCAGACCCTGCCGATTCTGTTCATGTTTCAGGCAGGCATGGCGCACGCAGCGGATCCCACAGCAGGTGAGTTCGGTGTTGGCAGCATTCTGTGCCAGCGTGGTCACGAGCAGCTGCAGGCCCTGGGCGTCCAGGAGGTCAGGCTGGCCATCAGTCAGTACAGCCAGAGCACTGAGAGCCTGGAGCAGAAGGCCCTGGTCGCTCGTGGCAGCGAGCTGCCAGGCAGCCAGCAGGATTGGGTAGGCCCCCTTCTGGGCTGCCAGGTAGCGGCTGGCCTTCTGCTGCCTGCACTGGTCGCAGAAGCGGGCAAGGTGGGCTGATACCTCCTGGGGCCGAGACCCAGTCAGGGACTCCTGCAGATCACTGAGAGCCTGCAGAGAATGTCACAGTGTTAGCTGCTACCACTAGGCTCTGAACCACAGTGAACCTCACCCCCAGAATCTGGGCCCAGGATGGCTAGATCCATCTGGAAATTTCTATACCTACACTGCTATTTTAAGACAGGATTGTGTGTGTGCGTGCGTGCGTGTGTATGTGTGAATACTCTCAGAAGCCAGAACAGGAAATAGGATCCCTCAGAGCTGGAGTTACAGGCTGTTGAGAGCCACACAATGTGGGTGCTGGGAACTGAACCCGGGTCCTCCGTAAGGGCAGTAAGCACTCTTAACTGCTGAGCCATCTCTTCAGTGCCAAGACATTGTCTTGATATATAGCCCAGGCTGGCCTTGAAATTACGTTGTTTAACCTTGCCTTGAACTCACAGGAAACCTCCTGCAACAACTTCCTGAATGCTGGGATCCTGGATATGAGCCACCATATTAAAATGAAAAAAATCTTTGATTGTTATTTTAGGTACTATGGGTGTTTTGCCTGCACGTCTGTCTGTGTATCACTTATGTGCCTGAAGCTCGAGGATGGCGGAAAAGGATGTCACATCCCCTGGAAATGGAATTACAGATGGTTGTGAGCTGCCACGTGGGGGCTGCGAACTAAACCTGGGTCCTCTGTAAGAGCAGCCTAACTGCAGAGCCGGCTCTCCAGCCCTCCTGCTCCGCTTTTTGAAGAACTGGGCATTGAGCGTAAGGCTTCACGCGGCGGCGCGTGCTCTACCACTGAGTTACAGACATCTCCAGCCCTCAATTTTTATTTTTTAATTTTTTGTTAAAGAAACTTTACTTGTATGTCAAACACACCCACACACCCCACAGCACGGATGCAGAGAGTAGAGAACAACTCATGGGAATCAGGGCCCTCCTCGATCAGGCCAGTTCCAGGGACCGAACTCAGGTCATCAGACACGGTGGCAAATACCTTTTCCCGTTGAGCCCTCTTGACTCTTTTTCCAATAGAGCTGAGGCTAGAACCCAGGGCTGTAGTTTTAGAAGCTCTGTGTACCACGGGTCACACACCACATAGAAGTGCCAGCCACCTCAGTGGCCCTGCTAAGCAGCTGTGCACGTGAGCAGACACACTGGAGTTAACTGTGACGCCACCAAGAAGTCCCAGTCAGAGCAGCAGGTGGAAAGCCATTAGAAAGAGTGCAAGGGCTGCTGCAGAGGGTAACTGACCAGAGTGCTTTCGGGGAAGGAGAACCTGCCCATCCAGACATCTCCCTCTCATCCACTCCCAGTGAAGCCACATCACACACCAATTTCTCAGATGCAGTTACACGCCATCTGGGGAATTATGAGGAAAACAACAATCACAGAGCTAGCCGGTCTGAGTGGCAACTGGCATGACCTCAGGATGCACCACAATATGAGCCAAGGCTAAGTCGACGTGCCAAGTGCTCCTGAGGTTGCTGGCAACATGCCCATGACAGGGAGGCTCAGCCGAAACCAGCAGCCCAGGGGATTTGGGTTGAATTCAGCTACCGTGACAAGCAGAGACACCTGTCAGCAGTCCTGCCCAAGCTGGACTTGGCAGAGCACATTACATGAAACAGAAGATTGAAACAGCCAAGGAGCCAGTGAGGTGGCTCAGTCTCAGTGAGTAAAGGTGCTTCCTAAGGAAGCCTAATCCTGAGTTCAAAGCTCAGGACCCACAGAGCAGAAGGATACAACAAACTGCTGAAAGTTGTTCTCTGACCTCCAGACGTGCATCTCAGCATGTGTGCTCCCCCTGTAAGAATTCTGCTGTAAACCAAGTGGTGGTGGCGCACGCCTTTAATCCCAGCACTCGGGAGGCAGAGGCAGGCGGATCTCTACTAGTTTGAGGCCAGCCTGGTCTACAGAGCAAGTTCCAGGACAACAGAGAAATCCTGTCTTGAAAAACCAAAGAATTTTGCTGCTGTTGTGGAAACAGGATTGTATTATGTGGCCCTGAGATTTTTAAGAACAAGGATGTGAGTTCAGATCCCCAGAACCCACACAAAGCTGGCCAGAGACCCTTGCTATATTGAGTGCCCTTGACCCTTGGGCAGTGAGATCACACATGCACTGTGTGTCTCCAACATGTCCTCAAAGTAGCTCAGCTGTCCCCAGAGACTGGGCAGCCCTCACATGGACTTGGGACACATGACTGTAGACTCTACTGGTCACAATGTAGATGAACCAGCAGACACAAGACCACTAACATTCAGATCCTGATTTCTGCCATACGGGACATGGGGAAGAGACCCTCCAGACCATTCCAGTGATGAGGGAGACACTGCTCCTACCTGCAGGACATCGTGTGTGGGCTCCTGGAGGCTGTTCAAGGACGCCTTCGGTGCTGTCTTCACGATGTTGCTCAGATCAACCCCTGCAGAGGGGAAGATGGGGCTGCTGGAGACAAGTGACATCTACCCCTCAAGTCCCTCAGGTTAGGAGGTCCCTGCTGAACGCTTGCTTCCAGGGTTCTTCCCAACAGTCCCTCCGCTGCACAGGCCAGCCACAGAGTGCAGAGCATGTGTGTGCCACTGCTAAGGAAGGCCACACACACGTGCTGCGTCTGGGCAGTAAGGTGGTAGATTCTGCCTGGCAGACGGATGGGGGAGGGGACCCTACAGAGCCTCTCTCTTTGAACTCTTCCCTACTGGTCCCATCTGCACCTCGGCCTCCTGAGGCCCCAAAGGCGTCCCTTCTGTGGCAGGCACTTCTTGTGTGTGTGTGTGTGTGTGTGTGGGGGGGTTGTTTGTTTTTGAGATAGAGTCTTATTATGTAGACTAGGCTAACCTCAAACTCAGAGGTCTACATTCTTCTATCTCCCAAATGCTGGGATTAAGACTGTGTTACCACATCAGCCAGAGGGTAAGTGTTTTGAGGTCGTATCTTGTCATGTAGCCCAGACTGACCTCAGCTCCCCAGCACTGAAGTGAGCTGGCAGTAGTGGTGCACACTTGTTATCCCAACACTGGAAAACGGAGGCAGGAGGATCAATGTTTAAGCTAGCCTTACCTACATAATGAGTAAGAGGCTAGCCTAGGCTACACCAATCAGTCTTGAAAAAAAAAAAAAAAACCCAAAAAAAACCTAAACAATAATAAAGATAAGTTAGAGCTGGGATCACAGACATGTACCACCATGCTGTGTTTTGTTGAAAACTGTATGGGTGTTTGTGTGTGTGTGCATGTGTTGGTGTATGCAGGTGTTCATGTGTGTGGATGGTCATGGGGGTGTCATATGTATGTATGTAGGTGGTCATGTGGGGGTGTTCATGTGTGTAGGTGATCATGTGGGGTGTTCATATGTATGTAGGTGGTCATGTGGGGTGTTCATATGTGTGTAGATGGTCATGTGGAGGGTGTCGTGTGTAGATGGTCATGTGGAGGGTGTCATATGTGTGTAGACGGTCATGTGGGGTGTGGGTGTATGGTCTTATAGGGGGGTGTTCCTGTGCAAGGGTCATGGAAGCCCAGGGTCAAACTCAGGCATCATTCCTCAGGAGCTGTAATCCTTTTATAGACAGGGTCTCATTGGAACCTGGAGCTCACCAATTAGGCTAAACTGGCTGGCCAGCAAGCCCCAGAAATCCACCTGTCTCCACCTCTCAGTGCTGGGATTACAAACATACCCCATTGTGGGGCTGTGGAGGTGGGTGTGGTATGGTGTGCATGACTTAAATCCTGGCACTCAGGAGGCAGATGCAAGTGGACCTCTGTGAGTTCCAGGCCAGCCTGGTCTACAGAGTGAATTCCAGAACAGCTAGGGCTATAGAGAGAAAAATCCTGTCTCAAAAACCAAACCAAACCAAATCAAAAACCAAACAAACAAAAAACCTAGCGGCCCCCCCTCCCCAAAAACAAAAACAAACACACCCTATCATGGTTTTTTTTTTTGACGTGGGTTCTGGGGACAAACTCAGCAAGTTAGCAAGTGAGTAGCCTCTCCAGCCATGCTCCCAGTGTTTACCTGATTGCCCACAGGGCACCCCATTTCTGTGCTCTGGAGCAGACATTCTTTCTTAACTTCCGGCTGACCCCTCTGGTCCAATGGAGACCAAGACTGAGACTGGAGATAAGAGGAAATGGGGTGTGCTCATGCCTAGCATCCAGCCTCCACCAGCAGCCCGGCACACACGTGGTCACACTCACCTTGAACCTCTGCTCCTTGCCATGTGGCTCAGTCTCCAAACCCGACTAGCACCACCACCGTCACCCTGTAGCCCTACCACGCTATCCCCTCCATGACTCACAACTGGCTCCATGCGGTTCTAAGGTGAAGCAGGGTGCTGGTGATACACGGACACAGGCAGGGATGGGGTCACTAGCACCCCACTGTTTTGTCAGGCTGAGGGCTGTGGCCTCTAAGAGCCAGTACTGAGCCCACCACCTTACCTTGTGATTCAAACTGCTCCACAGCTTCTCGAATGGCCTCCTCAGCGCCCATCTCAAACTCCTCAATGTTCTCCTGCACTGCAGCATCAAAGGTTTCCTGTGTGATGCGCTTGGAAGCCATCCCTGCATGCTGAGTGGAAAGGACCATCTGGTCAGGAGACAGCAGGCAACGGAGGGTCTGGCTACCCTAGTGGTGAAAATGCCACTTGGGCACGCCTGGACGGCGGTACTAGAGAGGCAGAGACAGAAGGGTCCTGGCCAGTGGGAGGCCAACCTGGGAGGCTACACAGTGAGACCCTCCCTCAAAAAGCCAAAAAGAAAAAGAAGAGACCTGATGGTAAGATGGCTCAGCGGGTAAAGGACTTGTTATCAAGTCTGAAGACCTAAGCATGAAGTCAGGAAGATAACTAAGAACCAGCATGGTGGAGAGAATGGACTCCCAAAAGCTGTCCTCTGACTTTTTTTCAGGCTACACATATAAAATAAAATGAATAAAACATAAAAGAAAAATGAAAAGGCCACTTGAGGCAGTCTGCCAGGCCACATTGACAACCATGAAAATGCTCTTCTCACCTACATCACCCTGACCTCTCCTCAGAGCTTCTTTTCTTATTTTTTCGAGACAGGGTTTCTCTGTGTAGCCCTGACTGTCCTGGAACTTGCTCTGTAGACCAGATCTCAAACTCAGAGATTCGCCTGCCTCTGCCTCCCCAGTGCTGGGATTAAAGCCCTGTGCCACCACCGCCCGGCTCCTCAGAGCTTCTAAAAGTGCAGAAGAACTCAGGCTGTCACCCTAGCACTTGGGAAGCACAGGCAGGTGGATCTCTGGGAGTTCAGGACAGCCTTGTCCACATACAGAGGTCCAGGCCTGCTGGGGCTACACAGTGAGACCCTGTCTTAAAACAAACTTGGCTTTTAGCTAAATTAAATCCCCCTCCCCTTAAAAAAAAAAAGAAAGAAAATTATTGTGTCTGTTTCTTATGACATTATTTGCGTGGGGAGGGCATGTATAAGCCCTGGCACAGACGTGGGGACTGGAGAACAGCATTCAGCTGTCGATTCTTTCCTTTTACCATGTGGGTTCTGGGGATTGAACTCAGGTCAGCAGGCTGAGCAGCAAGCACCTTCACCCACTGTGCCATCTCACTGGCCCCTGAATCTCATCCTATCTCATAGTTAAGTCTAACTTTCCATGTAACTGTGCACAAAGACAGCATGATACAGTAGTTTACACTAAGGAGGCCTCACATGAAATGCTGAGGTAGGAGGACCTGGAGTTCAAGACCAGCCTGGGCTACACAGTGAGTTCCAGGCTAACCTAGGCTACATGAAACCTGACCTCAATAAACAATCCACCAAAGATGGGGGAAAAGGCATTCACTTATATATCAAGGTGCAAACAAAATACAACAGATGACAATGTTATTTGGCAGTGCTGGGGATGGTGGCCAGGGTCTCATGCATGCTAACATGTTCCCCCACCAAGTCTCTAATACTAGTTAATTTAAATTTTTAAAAACTGCATTTTATCCATGTGTAAGTGTTGGCTTGCATTTGCTGTGTGCACATGCAGAGGCCGGAGAACACCTTGCGATTGTCGGTTCTCTCCCACACGGGTCCTGAGGACTGAACTCAGGTCATTAGGTTTGGCAGTCAGCACTCTAACCTGACAGCCACCTCCCTGGCCTGAACGCTGTTTCTAACACACAGTCCATAATCAGTGCTGTCAAGCTTTCCTGATACTGCTCTATATAACCACTGACGCCTGCCCTTCACTCTAGAACCGTCCATCAGTCAGTGTGGTGGTATACCTGTCATCTCAGCACTGACTCTGTGGGGTCAGAGTTCAAGCTCAGCCTGGGCTACAAGAGGCTGTCTCAGAAAACAACAAAAGCCCATCCTTGCAACCTACACAGTGAAAGGAGAGAACTGACCCCACAAGTCCTCTCATCTCTTCATGTGGGTCTCAGTGTATATGACACACACACAGTAAATAAATGTATGAAAATAAACTCTGAAATCCACACATACACTCTGGTGTGTGTGGTTAGCTGGGCTTCATGGTACAAGCCTGTGATCCAAACACAGAGGAGGCTGAGACAGGAGGACTGCAAGCCCAGGCCAGCCTGGGCTACAGAGTGAGACGCGTCTGGAGGAAAGAGTGTGGAGGTTGAGGTGCTGGAGAGAAGGCTCGAGATTAAGAGGGCATGTTGCTCTATCATGAGGGCTAGAGCTCCATTTCCAGCACACACATGTGGCAGTTCAACACCTGTAACTCCAGCACAGGCTTTCCTGGGTGCTTGAGCACAGGCTTTCCTGGGTGTCGTGTGCGCGCGTGCACACGTGCACGCGCACACACACACACACACAAATATAAACACAAATGATAATACTAAAAACAACTTTAAATATTATTATTATTAAAGCACAAGTAAACCAGAGGCAGGCTAATCTGAGGTCAAGGCCAGCCTGGTCTACAGAGCAAGTTCCAGGACATGCTAGGGCTACAGAGAAACCATGTCTTGAAAAATAACAACAAAAAACCAACCAAACAAGCCAATCTAATTCCAGCACACTGGAGGCAGAAGTGGTGGACCTCTGTGAATTCCAGACCAGCCTGATCTACATAGTAAGACACTGTCTCAAAAAAACAAACAAAATACAAACAAACAAAAACAACTAAAAAAAAATTAAAAAGCACACTGGTTCAAGCAGCCCCACTCTCCCATCCAATTATTTCTTCCGTTTTGTTTTCTATAAGGTAGGGCCTCATGTAGACCTGTCTGTCTTCTAACTTGCTTTGTAGCTAAAGCTATATTTGAACTCCTGATCCTCCAGACTCTTCCAACAAACCCCTGGTTTATCTGTTGTTTTTGAGGCAGGGTCTGGCTACACAGCCCAAACTGGTATGGAACTCGCAGGAATATTCCTGCCTCCGCTTCTCGAGCTCACCACAATGGCCTGTTCTTGCTGTTTCGTTTGGTCGTTTTTATTCTAAAAGTCGGTCTGGCTACGTAGCCGAGGCCGGTCTCAAACTCATAGCAGTACTTCTGCCTCTGCCTCCCTAGAGCAGAAATGACAGATGCACCAACCACGCCTGCTCCCTCATCATTATATCCACAGCAGGACCTTCGGCCCCCGAACTCAGAGCCACACTGACAGTCTTGCATGCCCTGTCCTCCTTGCTCCACTGCCTAGAATGCAACTGAACACGCAGCAGGTACCCAGCACACAGTTGCAGCACGAATGAACAGTATCAAAGAAAAGAACGCGCACCCCAGAGAGGCGAGGCATTTGGTCCCCAAGAATCTTTAGTACGATTCTCTCCTTCCACCAAACCAAGTCCCTGCGGGTCGCGCAGACACCACCAGCCCGACCCCGCGACGCCCACTGCCCTCTGCGCCCACCGCAGGACCAGGCGGCCGGCGTTCCTCACCGGGTCTACACAGCCACGTGGGGGGGGAAGGGTGGGGCTCGCGGTTGCCGCCCGAGGCTCCGCCTTTGGCGCCTTTCGGCCACCGTATGCGCGCAAGCGCAGAGGCGCCGCCTCGCCTCGGCGTCCCTCAACCGAGAAGCTCCCTCCCGG
>CABHPQ010136704.1:0-19177 GCA_902168405.1 Peromyscus aztecus
TCTTCCATAAAGGTTATTCATCATACAATACAAGAGAGTCAGCCTACCAGTAAGTCCACAGAACCACTACCAGTTTCCTTTTGTTCAAGACTGGTGAATTATCTGGGTCAATCAAATAGCCAAAGGGGTTCTGGAAGCAACTTGGAAAGGAAAGGACCCTACATGGTGATTCTCTCTACTCCTATGGCTATGGCAGTATGTGGCATTACACCATAGATCAACCACACCCACGTCAAGAAAGTAAAAGCCATAGATGCTGCCATCATTGGACTATCTCCCAGACTATGGAACCATTAAAGTTAATGTTTCATTGGCACCAATTCTTTTCACTCCCTGACTATCTACCACTAATGAGTCTTATGTTTTGTCATAGTCTAACTACCTCTACCCTCAGGCCTGAATAGGGAGTTGAGGAAGACAGATACGGGAAACGTATTAGCTAATGTGACTACAGACCAGCAAGTCATATTTGTCTTTACCTTTTCTCACTGATGCCCACTTCAAATGTCTGGTTGTATTAGAAAAAGAGAGTTTGAGGCCAGCCTGGTCTACAAAGCGAGTTCCAGGAAAGGTGCAAAGCTACACAGAGAAACCCTGTCTTGAAAAACCAAAAAAAAAAAAAAAAAAAGAAAAGAAAAGAAAAGAAAAAGAGAAGCTGTTGGAGTTCATATTTTGAAATTGAAACACAGATATTACAATTCTATGCATACCCTTCAACTGGTCTCTTGTTGCCAAAAACGGGATTTTTCCATTGCAAAAAAAAATGGTGTGGTGAACAGGCTTCTTGAAACACACAATTAAATGTATAAATAAGGAGAAAAATGTAATCAATGGCCATAAATTTAAAGATCTGTGAAAAGTATTTGTACCCTGATAAGCTCTGCTGATGCAGCAATCCAAATCAGAACTAATCAGACCAAATTAGAATAAGCCCCAGTTTAATGGGTGAAGTGTTCCCAGATGGTTCTCTGGCTCCCTCAGAGAAGAGACAGGGACTGAAAAACTACATGTCTTTATGGGGGGCAGTTTAAATACCCTGATGGAGTGGTCTTGCACATCTTTGGGGGAGTAGCCATGTTTGGTGGGACTTTTTCGGGAGCAAGCTCTGGCAGAGAGGTGGAGGCCCACCAGAACATTGTCGAATCTTTTGGTATATGGATGCCAGGGTGCCAGGAGCTGAGGTGGAGCTTCCACAAGAATATTCCAGACTCTTTGAGTATAGGGTCACTGGTTCAAGTCTGGCTACTTCCTGTGGGCATGAGGTGACTGGAGAAGTTGGGAGTTGGTGGACTCACATTCAGGAGGTGTGAGTGGAGGGTCATCTGGTTAATTGTTATATTGGAAACCTCAGGCATCTGTTTGTTGAAGCAGAGAAAGCAAGTTGCTAGGAAAAAAAGTAGATTATTAACATCTGTCCTAGTTGCACAAGGCATAAGAGCAGATAGGCCCTTCATTGGGACATTTTGGAAAACAGGAGGGTGGAGGGTCCCAGCTATTGGACAGACCATGTATTCTGAATAGATGCCCACTTGAACCTGGAGAGATGGCACCAGCAGAGATGTCCCAGGAGCTTGCAAGCTGAGGAGTTGGTGAGGATCACAGTATAAAGTCCTATCCATTGGGTCTGAAGAGATTTAGGAGCTAGCTGTTTGAGGAATACTCTGTTCCCCAGGGAGAGTAGGGCAGGCTCAGGGGCAGTTGGGTGTGTTGGTGTTGCAGCAGGGAGATAGCTGTTAGCATGTGAACAGAGAAGGGACCTCAAAAGAGAGAGGTAGGGGAGGTACCTGGACAGTGGAGGAGTTTGGGATGGGAAGTTATGATTGAGGAGGAAGGGTCTTCTGTAAAGGAGCTCTAAAGGACTCGGGCCTGTAGAGAGCTTGGGGTGACCCAGAGGTGGGTAAGGGCCATGTGGTGAAGGAACGGCCAAGACAACCTGTGTTCAATGGAGAGCTTAGTGAGCTGTTGTTTTATGAGTCCATTGGCCTCTCAACCTTTCCTGAGGATTGTGCGAGGTAAGGAATATGGAGCTTCCAGGAAATGTTGAGAGCTTCTGACAGGAGCTCCACGACCCTGGAAGTGAAGGCTGGCCTGTTGTCCATTTGTATGGGAGTGGCTGGCCAAATCTAGGAATGATGTGTTCCTGTAGTACTTGGGCCACCACATCTGCTGTTTCCCTGCCAATCCTCACACAGTTGATGTCCTCAAAGCTAGTGCAGAAGTTGATGTATCTAGAGATCAAGGGGATACAAGTTGGAAAGGAAGAAGTCAAACTTTTGCTATTTGCAGACAATATGATGTATACATAAGTGACCCCAAAAATTCTACCAGGGAACTCCTACAGCTGATAGTCTCCTCCAGTAATGTGGCAGGATACAAGATTAACTAAAAAAAAAAAAATCAGTAGCTATTCTATATATAAATGTTAAATGAGCTGAGAAAGAAATCAGAGAAACATCATTATTTACAATAGCCACAAATAATATAAAATTCCTTGGGGTAACTCTAACTAAGAAAGTGAAAGACCTGTATGACAAGAACTTTTTAAGTCTCTGAAGAAAGAAACTGAAGAAGATATCAGAAAATGGAAAGACCTCCCCTGCTCGTGGATATGTAGACCCAACATAATAAAAATGCCAATCTTACCAAAAGCAATCTACAGATTCAATACAATTCCCATCAAAATCCCAACACAATTCTTCACAGACCTGGAAAGAACAATACTCAACTTCATATAGAAAAAAAAAAAACCCAGGATATCTAAAACTGTGGTTATATTTTGTGCTGAAATGTGGTGATATTTTATTTGTATGTTAATAAATAAAGTTTGCCTGGAGATCAGAGGACATAGCCAGCTATAAATAAAAGTCAGACAGTGATAGCACATGCCCTTAATCTGATCACATGGCTAAGAGAGTCTCTGTGTGTTCAAGGACACACTAGGGAACAATCAAGCATGGTGACACACACCTTTAATCCCAGTACCAACCATAGAGACCTGGAGGTTTGTATAGACAGGCAGTGACAAGGAAGTGAGGTAGCTGGGCTAAGAGCCAATGAGAGGGCAGAACGAATAAGAGACTGGGTAGACAGGAAGTAGCTCTCTCTCTTGGGAAGCTATGGCAGCATGGTGAGCTAAGGTTAGCTGGTGACTCTCACTATTTCCCTGATCTCTATGGCTTTTACCCCGATATTTGGCTCTGTGTTTCTTATTTAATAAGATTGTTTAGAAATTTGTCAACATAAAGCAATCCTGTACAATAAAGCAACTTCTGGAGACATCACCATTCCTGACTTAAAGCTCTACTATAGTGCTATAGTAACAAAAGCAGCTTGGTATTGGCATAAAAACTGACATGTGGAATAATGGAATCGAATTGAAAACACTGACATCAATCCACACACCTATGAACACCTGATTTTTGACAAAGAAGGCAAATTGTACAATGGAAAAAAAGAAAGCATCTTCAACAAATGGTGCTGGCCTAACTGGATGTCAACAGGTAGAATAGATCTATATCACCATGGACAAAACTCAAGTCTAAGTGGATCAAAGATCTCAACATAAATGCAGTAACATGAAACTTGATAAAAGAGAAAGTAGCCTTGAATGCATTGGCACAGGAGACAACTTTGTAAATATAACATAAGTAGCACAGACACTGAGAGCAACAATTAAGAAATGGGACTTCTGAAACTGAGAAGCTTCTGTAAAAACAAAGGATACAGTAAATAAGACAAAACAACAGCCTACAGAGTGGAAAATGATCTTCACCAACACCACATGTGACACGGTGCTGATCTCCAAAATATATAAAGAACTCAATAAATGAGACATCAAAATACCAAACACTCCAATTAAAAAATGGGCTATAGAACTAAACAGAATTCTCAATAGAAGACTCTCAAACGGCCAAAAGACATTTAAGGAATTGCTCAACATCCTTACTCATCAGGGAAATACAAATCAAAATGACTCTGAGATACCATCTTACACTTTTCAGAATGGCTAAGATAAAAAAAAAAATGACAGCTTATGTTGGAGAGGATATGGAACAAGGGGAAACACTCCTCCACTGTTGGTGGGAGTGCAAACTGGTACAGCCACTTTGTAAATCAGTATGGTGACTTCTTAGGAAATTGGGAATCAATCTACTTCAAGACCCAGTTATACCACTCTTGGGCATATACCCAAGGAATGCTCAATTATACCACAAGGACACATGCTCAGCTATGTTCATAGCAGCATTATTCATAATAGCCAGAACCCGGAAACAACCTAGATGCCCCTCAACTGAAGAATGGATAAAGAAAATGTGGTACATATATACAATGGAGAACTACTCAGCAGTAAAAACAATGACATCATGAAATTTGCAGGCAAATGGATGGAGCTAGAGAATATCATCCTGAGTAAGGTAACTCAGACTCAGAAAGGCAAACATGGTATGTACTCACTCAAAAGTAGATACTAGATGTAAAGCAAAGGATAACCAGACTATAACCAACAGCTCCAGAGAAGCTAGCTAACAAAGAGGACCCTAAGAAGAAGGCATGTATCACTCTGGAAAGGGGAAATAGATGAGATCCCCTGAGTAATCCTAGGGGCGAGGGGGCACAATAGAGGGCAGTGGGTGGAGTATGAGAATAGAAGAGAATAGGATGGTCGAGCTGGAACAGGGACAGAGTGGGAGAGCTATAAAAGACATACCATAATAAAGGGATACATCATGGGGTTAGGGAGAAATCGGATGCTAGGAAAGTTCCCAGGAATCCACAAGAATGACCCAAGCTTAGACTATTAGCAATAGTGGAGAGGGTGTTCGAATTGGCTTACCCCAGTAATTAGATCAGAGAATACCCTAACTGTCATCATAGATCCTTCATCCAGTAACTGATGGAAGCAGATGCAGAGATTCACAGCCAGACACCAGGCCAAGCTCTAGGAGTCCAATCAAAGAAAGAGAAGAGGAATTCTATGAGCATGGGGCATCAAGATCATGATAGGAAAACCTACAGAAAAAGCCAAACCAAATTTGTGGGAACTCATGAACTTTAGACCAACAGCTGTGGAACCTGCATGGGACTGGACTAGGCCCTCTGCATAAGTGAGACAATTGTGTGGCTTGATCTGATTAAGAGGACCCCTGGCAGTAGGATCAGGATCCATCCCTGGTGCATGAGCTGGCTTTTCAGAGCTCACTACCTATAGTGGGACACCTTGCACAGCTTTGATGCAGAGGGAGGTGCTTGGACCTGCCTCAACTGAGTGTTCCAGGCTCTGCTAACTCTCCATGGGAGGTCTTATATTTCAGAGTAGGGAATGGTGGAGTGGGTTGTATGAGGAATACTGGAGGATGGTAGGAGGGAGGAGAGAGGGATCTGTGGTTGGTTAGTAAAATGGATAAAAAAATTCTTAATTAAGAAAAGGATAGCTACATCAGCTTGCTTCTTAAGTCCAATTGACTGGAAAGTCTCTTCCCAACCTTTTGTTGTGAGGTAGTGTGTGCTGATATTTTATTTGTGCTCTAACAAATAAAGCTTGCCTAGGGATCAGAGAACAAAGACAGCTGCTATATTGAACATAGAAGTCAGGCAGTGGTAGCACATGCCTTTAATCCTAGCATTCATAAGGCAGAGATTCAGCTGAATCTCTGTGAGGCCACATTGGGAACAGAGCCAGGAGTGGTGGTGGCACATGCCTGTAATCCCAGCAGTAGTTAACCATAGAGGTCTAAAGTTCTGTACAAAGTTAGGTTGAAAGATGAAGTGATGTAGCTGGGCTGAGAGAGGAAGTAAGATGGCAGGGTACAGAAAGGTATATAGGTGTAAGTATAAAGGAATTAGCTCTCTTGGGCTGAGGATTTCCCAGCATTAAGAATTTATGGCTGGCTTATTTTTTTCCTCTGGTCTTTCAGATTTCACCCCAATATCTGGCTGTGGGTTTTTTTTTTATTAATAAGACCATTTAGCAATTTTTGTTATATCTGGTGACAAAACATTTGTGGCACAAATTCCCAAAAAAGCCACTTGCCTTGGGCTCAGGCCCCAGCTGCACACAGCCAGAGTCTCCACTCTACATAGGCAGGAGTCTCTTTAGCTTCTTCTCTCCTGGTGAGTTGTGGGCTCTCTCTGGATTCCTGTCTCAGACTGCTACCACACCAGGTTGCTGCCTTGAGACTCCCTCAGGCTTCTACTGTTCTAAGCATTCAGCAGAGTTGGTGAGTCAATTAAGATTTCTTAAAGGGAGAAATTAATTAAAATGGATTTTTTTGTACATTAAAAAATGGGAAACATTTTTACAATGGAGGGAATTTGATCTCTGTTTAATAACACATTAGGCAGTCTGAAAATGGAGCAGTTAAATGAGAAGATAATTTGTGTTAATGGGATTTACATACTGTCAGTTATGAATATTTTTTGTTTGATCTTTTTTATCATTAAAAGGGTTGGTTAATATGAGTGCCAAGATAAAAGTTTTAGAAAAACTTGTTAAAACAGACTGTAAAGATATTTAGACCCAGACAGAAGAATTTCAAGGTGAACCTATCTCAGCATTCCATTATATGATTACAGAGAAAGAGCTTAAGGCTTTCAAACAGCCAAACTCAATCTATCCAGTAACCTTATAGGAACTTCCAAATGTTCAAGGCTGTGTAAGAACTGACTGGACTCCAGTGCAAATGTTAGATTTGAGGAAATTCAAGGAAGCTATAGTCTCAAATGGTATGCATTCTCTGTTTGTAAAGCAAATGTTAAACTCATGGTCAACTTGTAATAGAATTATCCCTTAAGACTGGAAAGATTTGGTTACAGCTTTCCTAGAGGCTGTAACCCAGTTATAATGGAGGACCTGGTGGGAAGAGGAGGCTAAAACTGGCACAGCCATAGCTGAATGAAATGGCAGAAGTCATAAAGCCAGGACAGCTTCTTGACAAAGATCCAGCAAAGCTGAACCACATGATGGCTGCCATGCCACCTTTGGTTTTCACCTCCACCTGTTACATATTTGGGGCACTTTTAATATTTGTACAATTTGGGGATATTGGATTGATGGAAAATTCCTTATGAATCATTTATGCCTTCTCCAGGAATGCTGCTTCTAAGCTTCCCCAGGAAAGTCCTGGACATACTATCCTTCCTCCCGCTTTGAGAGAGATATCCTTATATACTTGAAGGTCTCCCTTATGCCTTGGAGGTTGTGAGACATAAAGAAGCCAGAGGTCTCTTCATGGGGAAATGAGACATTCTTGAAACATCTGTCCCTGTACTTACACAGGAACAAGATATTCAAAACAAAGTAAACTCAAAAGGGTCAACAAGATTCAGTGGGCTAGAGGAGTTGGCCACAGTTCAGATTACAAGACTCTTCCCACTGTACACTTAGAAAATTATGTGGCATACAACTCTGCCCTAGAGACATATTGATGAGCAAAGGATGGAATGGAAAGATGATGAAAGTATAAGGTGGCAGGACCTCCCTCTCTTAGAAGTTAGAGCCACTATAATGTCATATGACCAAGGAACAACAGAATGCCAGGATTAGACATATAGACAAATTCTATAAAGATATAAAATATAAACATTGTATTATGCCAGAATATGAATAAAAACTGTAGCAGCTTTAGCCTGAGGATTTTTCTTGAATACTCTGACCACAAAGAGTTAGTAATATACTGCTTGAAACATGACAAAATGCCCAGGGTGACATGAAGATTTTGTTTTGGTCCAGTGTCCTTGAAGCAACCAAAGCTACCAGCCTGAGAACAGGCTGTCATATGCCTTTAGATTCTTAAAATTGGGTTATGGGGTTAATGAGTAAGAGTGATAGCTCTGTTATTAATGATATCAAAACTTGAGGGGAAAATGATTGGAAATGATAACTCTGTTTTGTCATAGTTTATTAATGATGACTAAAAGATGAGGAAAAGGAAGTGAAACACATGTCCAAAATAAAAAATGATGTGATCTATGTTTTGGAACATCATGAATGTATCCCTATTTACTAAATTCTGTGTAAATAAAGCCTGTGAGAGATACAGTTTGTTAGAGTAGGACAAGCCATATTGAGATGTGCTTCCTCTCTGTCTGTCTCTTCTAAAACAAAATTAAGAAGTGTCTTGTGTCTTATTCCTCCATCGCAAACTAAGAAGTATCCCGTGTCTGATTCCTCTGTCACCACTCTTGCACCCACCTGTCTTCAGACTGTGCCCTCATCAGGAGCTGGATTTTGGCATAAAACCACAGGACAATGATGTAGGGCTAGAGGTATGGAAATTTCCCAAGATTAACTTCTTGGAGAAGGTGATTATGCTGATATACAAAGACAATCTTTACATGATTATCACACCCTAATTTTATGCCACATGGTAGCCTTAAATGCTTGGGACAGAATTGAAGAAGAAAGATAGAAAATTGAGTTATTTTCAAAAGTTATACAGGGCCCAAAAGAAACCTTCACAGATTTCTTACAAAAGCTGTCTTCAGCAGTAAATAGAATGATACCAAATTCAGAAACTAGACAGATAATAAATGAATCTCTGGCTTTTGAAAATGCACAATGCAGAAGGGTAATTATGCCATTAAAGGCAAGATCAGTAGTCTTGGAGGGATGGATCTGAGATACAATGAATATTGAATCTCATTACCATGATGATAGTTGGATAGGAGAGGGGATTTCCAGAAGTTTGAAAAAAATAGTAATGTCAGATGTTTCAAATGTGATAAACAAGATGAGCTAAAAAGGGAATGTAAACAGGGCATTCCTAGACATAATGTTTTCTCAAGGAATAATCCCAATAGAAGGTGTGGCAATTGGAATAATGAATGTAGATCAACAAGGGACAGACAAAGTAATCCTTTGCCTTTGCCATCAGGAAACATCCTAACAGGCCTCTTGCAAGCCCTCATAACAAATTCAGTTCAGTACTTTCTTGCCATCATAGAAGAAACACTTTCCCAGAAGAACTAAAGAACCTAATGCCTATTTTAAAAAACCATACTGCTCTGGATGATAAAACAGCTTTAGAAAATAAAAAAAGTAAGGAAAAATTATAAATCAAAATTGATAAAGATTTTATTTAGAACCTCCCCAAAGTTAGAGTTGGGGAAGGGTTTTTGTTTTTGTGTTTCAGGAGAATGAAGGCTAAGGAATTTGAAGAACACTGTACAAATGAGACATCTGAAGAAAAAGGACAAATCATCCAGAAGAAATGTACCAAGAAAAAGAGTAAGTTGACCTATCTAACATATATAACAGGATAAAATTTCATGTCTTCCTTAATGTTTGTTTCAGCTGTTCT
Organism: Peromyscus aztecus; assembly: GCA_902168405.1. Lineage (NCBI taxonomy): Eukaryota > Metazoa > Chordata > Mammalia > Rodentia > Cricetidae > Peromyscus > Peromyscus aztecus. Next base: position 9,300 of record CABHPQ010136704.1, read on the forward strand.
CTACAGACACATAATGTAGCTGAAAGTTTTCCTGTGTCCTGCCCGGCCTGTAGTCAGGACAAATCTCTCTCACCTGCTGGTCCTGCAGCCTCTCAGACACAAATAAACACACATAGGCTAATATTATTTTTAAACTATGGTCATGGCAGGCTTCTTGCTATCTAGTTCTTATATCTTAATTTAACCCATTTCTATAAATCTATATTTGCCAGGTGGCTTGTAGCTTACCAATACTTTTGCAGCTTGCTTCTCATGGCAGTGGCTGGCAGCTTCTCCTCTGCTCTGTCTTTCTCCTTCTTCTCTATCTGTTTGGATTGTCTGCCTACTTCTAAGCTGCCTTGCCATAGGCCAAACATCTTTATGTATCAACCAATCAAACCAACATATTTTCATAGCATACAGAAAGACATTTCCCCATCACTTCCCCTTTTCTTTCTAAACAAAAGGAAGGTTTTAACTGTAACCTAGTATAATTACATATATCAAGCAAGAATTACAGTTATAATATCTAGTCTATTTGTATTGGCAAAATTAAAGAAAATATTCTATCTATCCTGTATTTATGAGTCTAAAGTTTCCTCACTGTTGGACACTGATCCTCATAGACCTAAGAAAGCTTAAAGATTCTGACTGCACAGAAACAAAGCCATATTAGGCTTCCTAGTCTCACAGTCTCATAACAGCAGCAACACAGGCTTGTCTCCCAACAGCTGCCTACAAGATGGAGCTGGCCACCAGTCACCATGAGCTAAGTGGCATGGCTGTGGATTTTCACCACAGTATACAGAGACATCTGCAAGCCATGCAGCATGGTACATGATGGATATAGTTTTTACTAGTACAGACAAAAAAAGATGTTTCTGGGCTATATGCTGCTGGATGGAAGCATAGACTCACTGCTTCCAAGAGTCCATGGTGAGCATGGTTCCTAGAGCTGGCTATAAACATAGTCCTGCCATGTTGGGAAGCTGAGGTGGGCAGAGCCAGCAGCCAAAGTTGCCATTTCACTCTTTTTCATTCTACAGTTTAAAGCAATAGATTTACAATAAGTCAGATTCAGATTAAATAAACCTCTAAATGGTTTATGATGTGTGTAAACATGTACATAGGCTTGGGAGAGAGAGGAAAAGAGATATAGACAGTTATATAAAGAAATAGTTTTTAAAACTGTCTTTAAAGAGACAGTAAAGGTATTATAAAAAATAAGCCATATAAAGATGGGTATTACACAGAGAATCTGGATTGTGTTGTCTTTGGGATTTTTAATTGCAAAAAGACATTTCATTGTAAAAGCTGCTTAGTTAAATCAATACGTATATTTTAAAGATATTTTGATTTCAAAATCTATGTCTAAGGATATGTTGCTTTGGAAAAGAGGTTCTGCTTTTGTTTCCACAGAAGATGATAACCTGTGGATTGCTTCCAGGCTAGTATGGGTTGACCAGTCAAGGTCTCCAGTGACACTATGGCCCAGATGATCCAACATCCAGAATGGTTTCAAGGCAACTGGCTTAGACAATGCAGCCTCACAGACTATTCCAGTCATGACTTGACCATAATTCTTAATTTTCTCAGAATCCCCATAAGAATACAGCACCCTTTATCAGCAGGTAGTAGCCTAGAACACTATGCCCACATTCCCAAAGAAATGGATTATGGATGTATGTCTTTGTTTAGGTTGTTGGTTACAAATTGTTATTGGTCATAGTCAATCTCTTTCTAAAAGAATAAATGGGGATAGGATATAGATATGATAAGATGGAAGGGTAGATTATTGAATCTACTTTTAAAGAGCAACATATTTTCACAGCATACAGAAAGACATTCCCCCATCAACATAACACACATGGTCTTTATGTAGTCCCAGTTCAATTAAAAATTAAAGCTGGCTTTGGAGTTGGAGTGTGGCTCTTTCCTTCTCTAAAGCAAGCACGCTTATTAAAAGGAAAACCCAAAATCTCTATATCATGTCATAAGAGCCATCTGATAAGGAACAGAAGAAAACCAAAATTAAAAGACTATTTTATTGCCACTAATCTCATAATTCTCTGGTTCTATTTTGACTTTAATAATTTTCTTAAAGTATGAATTTTATATCAAAACTTATTATATATATATATATATAAAAAAAACTTTTGTCATGATATTAATGGTCATATAGAATACTACCTAATCCTAGAAAGAAGGCTTCATCTAGCTTCCTGTACATTATTTCGGGTTTGAGTTTCTATTATTTTTCTGCAGGGAACTATGACTACAACTAACAGCAAATTTGAAAAAGATGATAGGGCCCCACAATGATGATTCCATCAGGATGATGATAATACCACTAAGTTGGCAAACACCACCCAAAGATCAGCTTTGGACTACAAACTGCTCAGGACAATTTCAAGATGGCTAGGTGAGATGATCCAGCCTCACAGACTATTTGAGCAAGGACTTGAGACAAGCCCTGAATTTTCCCATATGCAGAAACTGGACAACAAGTGATACGGTTAACTCTCCCAGAACTTGACAATTAACTCAGAATTTTTCTTTTCAGGATCTCCTAAAGATGCCTTCACCCCCAGACAGCAGGAAGTAATTTTAAGAACAGGATGCCCACATTTCCAAGAGGTGGGGGTGGGTGGTTTTTGGTCTTTCAATGGGTTATGGATAATTGTCATTGTTTAGGATGGTTCATTACAAGTTCTTATTGTTTATGGTTAGGAAAAAGGCTAAACAAAGGAAATTAGGTTTAAAGTTCTTGTTTGAAAAAAAGAAGATGTAGATACAAGATAAAAGATAGATTACTGAATCTGCTCTGAAAAGAAAAAAAGAGGATATAGATATAAGATAAAAGGCAGATTACTAAATCTACTCTGAAAAGAAAAAAAGAGGATATAGATATGATAAGATAAAATGTAGATTATTGAATCTACACTGAAAAGAGAGGATATGGAAAGATAAAAAGGTAGATTATTGAATCTACTTTTAGAAGGCAACTACTAGTTTTAAAATATTTTACATTGAATTGAATTTTTGTATATTGTATACAAATTTTATATATTGATACAAATTTCAGATTGATTTTGTTAGAATATATTGTACATATATTTCTAATCTTGTTCAAGGTATTGTACCTATACAATTCATTTTACAATGTAATGCAATTTGCTAATCCTTGAAAGTTATTATTACCAACTAATTAGTATATAAAGACATGTATTAGTAGTTAGTCATTACAATCGAACTTGTAGTCATATTAGGTATGTTTCCAAGGTCAAGCAGAGATATATTTTAGATAGACAGGTTATCTTCAAACTCTTCAGAGATCTGCATCATATGGCATTTAAGATGTTTTAATAACATAGATTTTTTTTTCTTTTTATATGACAATGAGACATGTCTGCCCCTGGCATCGCCAATCTACTTCAGAGAAAACAATGGGCATTGAAGAAACTCCACATGGAGTTTACTTTCACTGTGGGAAAAATTGGTCACTGGGCAAGAAAGTGCCCTTACATTGACTGCTGACAGTATATTGCCCAAAATGGACAAGCAGGACACAAAACAAAGGAGGACTGCTAATCCTTGACAAGACAAGATAGGAAGGGTCTTTAGAAAATCCTGTTTCACAGAGGAGTCTGTCAGATATGATAAGCCTGTAGGCTGAAGATGATGCCCCAACATTGCAGAGAAAACTTGGGTGACTGTCCAAGCAGCTAGCTGTTTCTGTCATAACTCACATTTTTTGGAAGTCATTTGTTTGCACTTCCTGTTTTACTAGGTCATATTATTTCCTTCTCTGTTCTCTGAGGGAGTTGAAGGTTAGATAGTTATAGTTATCCTTATTAAGAAATTCTGTAAAGAAACTCACTAAAGAGGTGTAAAATCTATCAGTTTGAAAGACACCAAAAGATAGTTTTTGTAATGTAAATTAGGATAGAAGGTAATTTAGATACAATCCTCTGTATTCACAAAAATAGGATAGATAATAGAATAATTTCTCTGAATTTGTCAAATGCAAATGGACTAGACATTATTGATGTATTTATTGCTTATATATATTGCATGTAGTTATTGTACTTACTATATATAGTTTTTTGTATATTAGTTATATTTTTTACTTTAGACAATATAAAGGGAAATGTGATGATATATTGTGTACCCCTAAATATTGTGCAACCTATTAAAGCTTATCTGAGGATCAGAGGAAAAACCCAGCCACTATATTAAACATAGAAATCAGTCAATGGTAGCACACACCTTTAATCTGAGGCAGAGATCACATTCTTTGAGATTTGAAAATTTCAGAATGTGGCTGAGATTCAACATACAAGTTTCAGAAATTATATAACTATATGGTCATCTTCATTAATAGATATGTCAATATTTATTTTTAATTTTTTCTTCTGAATAGAACATTAAGCTAGACCCAGTACTCTACTGTAAATATGGATTCAGTTATATTCTCCCATTATGGCCCAACATGTGTTTGCTGCATGCTGATCATGATCTTGATTTTTTTACATAACATATTGGTTATTGTACTCATATAGTATGTATGTATGTATGTATGTATGTATGTATGTATAGGTATATATAAATATGGAAAATAAAACACAACCTTTCTGATATGCTGAGTATTTGAAACCATGCTGGCAATCATGCAGTTTGAGATGCAAAAGACAAAAGGCTTAAATGAAGTTTAAATGTGACTGAGCTGTGTTCTCAAAAGTCATGAAGACTTGGTACTTACACTGGGGTGTGTTCAAGTCCATGGTAAAATGTTGCATATTGCTCTAATGTGGAAAGAGTGGTTTCTTTTGTAGGAAGCAATGTTTAAAGTGTGTTACTTCAGTGGGAAATAAAATAAAGTGGAACCAGTGGTTTACCTACAGCTGAAAGGAAGAAGATAATTTCTGCAGTTCACTCACAGATATATTCCACTTGTTTATATTCTGCAGATGTAGAAAAATGGTAATGTGGGGAATGATTTTTCATAACTGACATTTACCTGTCTCATTGGAAATCTCATTCTGTGGGCAAGAAGTACAGTCAAAGCAAGAGGCTGCCATATACTCTTGAAGTGGTTTCCTGAATTCAGGATGACACTATCACTGCACAAAGACTGAGGAATCTGAGGAAAAATGGGTGTTAGCAAGTTTTTATGGAATATCCAATAAATACAGTGTTTTTAATATGCAACCATTAATTTTTAATTTTTATATGAAGATCATTGTGTTATTACTACCAAGGTACATCATACACAGGTCTACATGGTCAATGCTTGTCCCTAAAGACATAACGTTGTTGGAAAATTCTTGAAAGATTATGAGGTGAGGCAAAGAAAAATGTAGGTCCTTGTTAGCATGTCCATTTTGTGACTTCAAATCCATTCTACCTTTGGCTCCTTCCTACTAAGGTAAATAACTTATTCTTCCATGGTGATGGCTAATTTTGTCAATAAGATGGGATTTAGAATCACTGTGGAAATCAATTTTTGAGAATAGTGTGATAGATTTTCTAGATTAAGTTACTTGAATATCTTCTGTAAAAATCAGCTGTTCATCTTATTGGCCCTGGGCCCAGGAGGAATAAAAAGGAGGAAAGGCTATGAATAGCAGCATTCAGAAGCCTCTGAAATGTGACCAGTGGTCTCCATCTTGTAAAGGCATGGTTTCTTGCAGTAATGGAATATATGCTTAAACTGTGAGCCAGGAGAAATCCTACATTGCTTTGCTAATTAATATTTTTTGCAGCAGTGAAACAAATAACACATCTACCCATTCCAAACAGGTTGTTCTCCCTCATCAGAGGCCTCAAAGCAAAAGAACAGCTGACACAGACCTGAACTTTGTAAGCTCAGAATCAAAATAAATTTTTCAGGTGATTTATGTATTTATTTTTTATCTTGGTGTGATCAAATACTGGATGGCCTGAGAATTGAACCTAGACCCTCTGAAATATCAGTCAGTGCTCTAAACCACTGAGCCACCTCTCTTGTCAGGTGATTTATAAATCACAATTGAAAGCACACTATCTTAGTTAGGGTTTCTATTGCTGTGTTAAAACACCATGACCAAAATCGACATGGAGAAGCAAAGATTTGACTCATGTTATTGCATGTTCTATTATTCAGGGAAATGGGAGCAGGAACTCAAGGCTGGAAATTGTATGCAGCTACTGAATCAAAGGCCACAGAGAAGTATTTCTTACTGACTTTCTCTTTATGGTTTGCTTATCCTGATTTTTGAAGCACTCAAAAGTACTTGTCCAGGTGTGGCACCACCAAAATGAGCTAAGCCCTCTCATGTTCATCAGTTTTGAAAATTCACTACACTGTGGTCCACAGGTAAACCTGGTGAGGGCATTTTCTCTATTGAGTGTCCATTTTTCCAAATGACTCTAGGTTTCATAAAGTTGACATAAAACTAGCCAGAAGAGCAAACTGAAATGTGTAATTTATTTATGATATAAAATGAATTAATGGATTTAAAAATAAATGGATCTAACCAGTAGACAGTTCTTTAGGATACTGGACATTATGTTTAGTTATATGGGCCCCAATGTAGCAATGATAGACCATGTGACATTTGGAAACTTATTTTTGTTATTTATATATGGGTGAAAACATTGAGATAATTTGAAAACCAATTCTGTAAGTCCTGTAGGCCATTGTATCATGTGCTCTGATAAAGACAAGTGTCCCTGGGAATCACTTGGGAAAACTGTTCCTATTACCATGTTTAGCACTAGACCCTTTGAGAAACCTCAAACATTGAGAATACCATAGTCTGTGTCTGATATCCCATTCCGGTCAAGAACCACATGGTCTCCAGCAGGTTTGGTCAGTTAGGTGCTCTCCCGAAAAGGGTGAAGCTAAATAGATGCATGATCTTGTGATAAATAGGACCCATAAAGGTAAAACTGAGCCAGAATTAAGGACAATCTCCTATTGACTTTAATTACAAAGTTAAAAGTGACTTTAACATGGACGTCCATGATGTTGAACAAATGAAAGCCTAGAAAAGTGGACAATGCATTACGTTACTCAAAGATCAGTCATTTTGAAAAGAAAACTTATAGCCAAGCACTCCTAAATAGTGAAAATGGACTGAGACAAACCCCAACTTTCTTGAAAAGATAACACCAAAGTAAGTTTTGAGATTATTTAGAGTTGCACTGCATAAAATGAATGATTTTTAATAGAATATTGTGTGATCATGTGTTTATCACAATGTTTGTAGAATATGACAGGGCAAAGTTCTTCCAGCTTGTCTCAGCTGGAGCTATCTTTGGTTTAGCTTGAAACTGAGCCCCATTTTCTACCTCTACAGTGAAAAGTCCCCGACCATGTTCTAGAAATGCCCCAGCTAACTGAATGTTTTTGGCTTCTATTAAACTGCTTGCTTACTTGTTTTACTTCCTCTTACAACTGCCAACCATGATGTAGTTTTTCTGTGTTCTTTGCATTTTAAAGCTGCCGGTAAAATGAATATGAGGCTGTTCTTTGAGAAGTGTTTCTCTCCAGGTAGTCACTGATGTATTAATACAGACTCTAAATTTAGACATTGGTCATGCTGAATAATGTTTGTGTCACTACTCCACAAAATAAAAGTGCTAATACCATTTTAGTTCATACCATCTCTGGTGTGAGAAACGTCAGAAGATATATGGATTATTTAGGTTGAACATTTTATCATGGAAAGATCACAAGGCTCATTGTAGTCAAACTGTAATGACTTAAAACAAAGGCCCTCTTTATTCCAGACACCACATTCATCTGAGACATTGAAACCTTGGTTTCTATCTATCATTAGGCAGTGAGACAAGTAGAACCTGTCATGTGGGCTTGTTGACAAAATATTCTAAATTATGTATTGCCTAGCCCAAGTGCCTTTATAAATCCACAGTGTGACACATTGTTGATGTATGGAAGTAATATTACCTGTCAGAGAAAGAACACTTTCTTGCTGTGGAACACTCCTTTTGTACAATATGAATATGTATTACTCTCAGTTGTTAATAAAGAGCTGACTTGCTGATAGCTAGACAAAATTTTCAGAGCAGAGGGATGCTGAGAAGAAGGGCAGAGTCAGAGGGTAGTGAGGAGCTAAGGAGAAAAACAAGATGAACTTGTCAAGTTGAAAAAAGGTACCACCACATGGCAGAACAGAGATAAGAAATATGGGTTAATTTACATTATAAAAGCTAGTTAATAACAAGCCTAAGCTATCAGCTGAGCATTTATAATTAATATTAATTCTCTGTGTGTTTATTTGGGAGTTGTCTGGAGGGACAAAAAACTCTGCCTACACATTCTCTTTCCCATTTCCATGAAATTGATTTATACTTGATTGAGAGGAAGACTATCTCATGTAGATTGTGGGGAACAGAAAGGGAGAACAAGGAAAAAGAGACTATGATAAATGAAGACCCCATGGGAATAGGAAGAAGCAAAGTGCTAGAGAGGTTCCCAGAAATCCACAAAGATACCTTCACAATAGACTGCTGGCAATGGTCGAGAGAAAGCCTGAACTGACCTACTCTGGTAATCCAGATGGCCAAACACCCTAACTGTCATGCTTGAACTCTCATCCAATGACTGATGGAAGCAGATGCAGAGATCCACAGCCAAGGCCCCAGGTGGAGCTCCAGGAGTCCAATCGGTGAGAAAGAGGAGGGATTGTATGAGTGAGAATTGTTGAAACCATGATTGGAAAAAGCACAGGGACAAATAGTCAAACTAGTGGAAACACATGAACTATGAACCAATAGCTGAGGAGCCCCCAACTGGATCAGACCCTCTGGATAAGTGAGACAGTTGATTAGCTTGAACTATTTGGGAGGCACCCAGGCAGTGGGACTGGGACCTGTTCTTAGTGCATGAGTTGGCTGTTTGGAACCTGAGGTCTATGCAGGGACACTTTGCTCAGCCTGGGAGGAGGGGACTGGACCTGCTTGGATCTACCTGGATCTACCAGGTTGAGCTGAATCCCCAGGGGAGTCCTTGCCCTGGAGGAGATGGGAATGGAGGCTCGGCTGGGGAGAGGGGAGTGGGAGGAGGGAGGACAGGGGAATCCATGGTTGATATGTAAAATTAAATTATAAAATAAAAAATACAATAAAAAATAGAAAAAAAGAAGCTATGTGCAATTGATACCTGGTAGGAAAGGGAAAAACAGTTTTCTCTAATGCAGTCGCACTGAGCTTATCAACCACACTACAGACAGGGCCTATGCCAGAAATAGTTGATCAACACTAAATAGGCTTTTTGCTTTGTTTTGCTATGTTGTTGTTGTTGTAGGTTTGTGGATTGGTTGGCTGGTTTGATTTTTTTCCAAAAGGAAAAAAATGAAGTTCAAAGATAAGAATGTGGGAGGAAGAAATTTGGACATGTGGGAGCCAAAAGAATATGAGTGCATATATTGCATGGAAAAAAAGAGAGGGAGGGGGGCTACTGACTATTCCTTGAACAGCAGCTAACAATACTCTGCTAGGGGTGGATTTCACCCAAAATTCTTATTCTTCACAGTGGAATTTGGCCTGACTTGGCTATCTCAGGTCTCATGCAGGCTATTAGAACTGCTGTGCATTTAGATATAAGGCTGAGCTAACAGACTTTATACACCAAATGGACTAACAAATATTTACAAAACATTTCAACCAAACACAAAAGAACACACATTCTTTTCTACACCTCATGAAGCTTTCTCCAAGATTGACCACATACTCACACAAGTCGTCTTAATACATACAAGAAAATTGAAGTAACTCCCTACATCCTATCAGACTGGATTAAAGCTTAATATCAACAACACAAAAAGAAAGAAGAAACAGAGAGAGAGAGAGAGAGAGAGAGAGAGAGAGAGAGAGAGAGAGAGAGAGAGAGA
>CABHPQ010136705.1:0-13575 GCA_902168405.1 Peromyscus aztecus
CAGTGGGGCACATCGGGAGGCCACACTAGAGGAGGCTACTCTGCTCTGGGACACCTCACCAGCTGCTCTTCCAGCCAGTGGCAAGTTCACTCTTTGTCTTACCCCGCCTAAACCATGAGGCTTTCCTGGAGACCCTCCTCACCTGTCCACAGGTGCCCACAGGAGGACCAACGCTGTAGCTGTCAGCCACCAGGTGCTCTGGACTGAAATCAAGGCAGCCCAGGCACTCTCGCACTCAGCAAACTTGTGCCATCACTCTGGTCTCCTCTCTGGAGGGTAGAAGGCAGAGAAGGGAATAGAAATATTGAGACTCTCTCTCTTCTTGCTGACCCACCATGTCTCCTTTCAGGGGGGCTGCCTATGGGCTTTCTCTCTAAGGGAGGGGGCTTCAGTTCCCCACAATGGGGTAGATTGTCAACCTCAGGCTGACTCAAATACAAGGCAGACCACAGGCAGCACCACCCTTGATTCTGAGCAATGTGATCAAATATGTGTGCAGCCCAGGAAGCTCGGGTCCACAAGGGACGGGCATATGCCTATGGGCCTCCATCCACAGCTTAGCACGTGAAGGCGGTCATCGGGAATGAATGACCTCAGATTTCTGGATACTTGGCGTTCATCGAGTATCACTCACAAGCCACCAGATCTCATCATCGGTCGTGGATGGGCCCCCTCTCTCCCTGGCCAGTTGCAGGGCTACACTTCTTAGGTGGTGCAGGTATGACTCTGAGCACAGAATGAGAGACTATTCTGTGTGGTGATCCATCACAGGATCCCCTTAAAACCAGTCCTAAGTGATTACTTTCTGGACTCTTCTAATGTAAAAACACCATAAGGCCAGTGCACATACCTAAATCTGTTACCAGCAGGAGGTCAGATGGTTGGCTCTCAGTCTACAGGGCTCTGAGTTCTCACAGTTCCCCCAGGGCTTGCAGAGTTCCTGTGATTGTGTGTGGAAGGGAGTTCATGGGGGCTTGTCTCGAAGTCTAAACGCTGGCGCCATGAGTCTTGTGGGCGTTCTGGAGGGTACAGAGCAGAGAAGGGAGAGAAAAAGTTGAGAGTCTGTAGGACATCCCTCTATGCCCTCTGCTTTACCTAGGCTGACTTTGCTGCTCTCCCAGGGCACACTAAATTCTTGCCATTGTCAAGGAAAAATGACTGGCCCTTTTTTTTTTTTTAGCAAACTGTGCTGTCCTGCAGGAGGTCAGCAGGTCATCTCCCCCATCTCTGCCCAAGACCTATGGAGACTCCAGGCTGAGATTTTTGTTTTCCACTCCCACATCTGTCAAAGTCCCAACCACTTTGCCCAGACTCTGCCTAGCTGCCAGCCATGTTTCCTTGGCCAATGGACGTCAGTCCGGTTCACAGGACTGGTCCTGCTCTCTCTCTCTGCCCCCAGCATCTAGGAGAGCACCCGAGGCGGCCCAAGGGCCATTGCTCTGTGCCTGACCTCAGATTTCGGATAAAACGGCCGTCATCGAGAAACACTCAGATGCCGCCATTTCTCATCATCGGTCCCGGGTTCGGGGCTCTGTCTGGAACCCTCGGGATGGGCTCACTCACTGGTCAGTGGGGCACATCGGGAGGCCACACTAGAGGAGGCTACTCTGCTCTGGGACACCTCACCAGCTGCTCTTCCAACCAGCCGCAAGTTCACTCTTTGCCTTACCCCGCCTAAACCATGAGGCTTTCCTGGAGACCCTCCTCACCTGTCCACAGGTGCCCACAGGAATATCAATGCTGTAGCTGTCGGCCACCAGGTACTATGGACTGATCTTTTCTCCTTGAATTCTTCATCAGTGTCTAATCTTCAGTGTCTTTTCAATATCTCTGTGTTGTAGAATTCAGAGAATCTCATGTAAATTTTAGACTTCCTTCCTTAATTGCTTTTACCTTTTTTATTTTATTTTGTTGCCTGTCTGTTTTCCTTTTTCTGGTTTTTTCTTTTTTTTTTCTTTTTTTGCCCTCTTCTTCAAAGTTAATTTATATAGCAATTCAAACAGGTTTATGGCCAATACTTTTCTTTACTACCCTGTATTTCACGTTGTGTACTATTTCCATACCCTCATTTCTTATGGAATTTGTCTTCTCTGTCCTTTGCTGCCATTGTTATGTCCTTTTGTGATATCATTTTAGCACAACTGCTGGCCTTTTTTGATTAGACTAGCATCTGTAACTTGGCACCAGAGGCTGCAATATATCCTGGTCTTCAATTTCTATTATTCTTTAATTCATTAATCATCAATCAAACGCACTCATAAGGTATCATTACTTTCAGAGTGAGCCCGTTTTCTAACATCTACATTGAAAGCTTGATTATTTATATGATGAACTCATATATCACAAATCTTAAAGTTGTGTTAATTACCCTCCAAACTGTACAGATTTAATGAATCAGAGGCACAATCTCCTCAATATTGTAGACAGTTTGCCTTTTACAGGCAGCAAACACTCCTTCTCCCAGTATTATATCAACAGTGGGTTTCTTCAAAATCTGTAATTTCACGGCACTTATGCAGATAGCAGCCTCTCACAGCAGAACCCTGCTACTCACGCCTTCCCTCAGCTCTGCACAGCACTGTCACTCTAGTCTGCTGTACTTGGAGAAATCTGTCTGTCCATTTGAAAGCATTTCTTGGGGTGTGTAGCCCACATTATTGCACCCTCCATTTTTCTTTGATGTTTTCTTATATTGAACTACTTTGGTGTTACATCATAATTTAGAAATTATTCATATTATCTTTTACAAAATGACCTAGTTCAAACTAAATAAGAAGATAGACATTATCTGTAATTTCCTCTATCCCATCTTTATACAACATTATGATCAACATGATCCCTGCTTTTTTTTTGGAATTAGTATGTTGGTGTACCGTAGGGATTTTTACCTTAGTCCTCATTTTTATAATTGGAGGAATATTCCCTCTTTTCCCTGTTTCTTTATACTTTCCTGTTTTTGTTTTTGGAGTGATATTGAAGGAATTAAATTAAAACATGAAATCTGTGAATATGAAGTGCACATCTTCTGCCAGACGGACCTCAGAGACTGACACATGAGTATCTCTCTGGACTTATACCGATTTTGTTCATCAATCATCCATTCACTCTAATATTGACTCTTTATTTAATCATGTATTCACTAATAACAATGGAAATCTCCATTATTCTCCCTGAACACTGAGAGAGGCTGGAAGCTCACTTCTGTTCTCCTTCAGTGATAAGCCTTGGTTTTGTACGGCATGTCCAATTCAATGTTCTAATTCATGATACTTTAATTTATTTCATCGATCACTTTGAGCTAATGAAAAAATATTGCACATTAATTTTTATACACTTATTTATCTGTGTTGGGGAAGAGAGCTGAGGAAGTAATAGGAGAACTTTAGGGTTCTAAGTATCCAGCTAAGGTCATCAGGCTTTAGTGTTGAGCCATCCCACTGCCCCATCCTTGTCACTGTTAGATAATGAAGTGACTAACTTTTGGTAAACCACCTAAATCATGTCAATACTATCACCTAGCACTCACTTAGGCTCTAAGTCCTAACACAGATAGGCAACAGGTCAGCTGATGAGCATGGAAAATGGCGTGATCCCCTTAGGAATGCTCATTCTAGTGAGTGCAACACACAGCAGAGGCTGAAATATGACAGAACTTTTCCTAACTTTGATTATCCGCTTATCTTTGGGTTGGACTTCCAAGTTCCAGATATCTGGTCCTATCACCCGACACTTTACTTATTTCTATTGATCTGACTAATTTATACTAGATAAACACAAAAATTTTGAGTTTTGTATTAATTACTATTTACCCGTCAATTTATAGGTTGTAGAATGCAAATTAAACACATGCATATAATACATAATAATAACATCAGTGTAGAAAATTGTTTTGTTTTGCCCAATGCTTTTCTTTAAATTTGTGGCCAACATGTAAGAAACACACACATTATTGTAGATTAGTTTGTTATTTGCTGCATAAATTTGATCAAATCAAGGTGATTGACTTATGTGTGTGCTTATCACTTCTCTAAATATGATACTATAGGTCTATAGGAACCATAATCACAAGTCTGCTCATAATCTAGTACAGTGTTGACAATCTCATTAGGTATTTTTGTAATTGAACAATTCTTCACTTATGGCTAAAAAAACACCACCAATAACAACAACAACAACAAAAAAAAAAAACCACTCTGAATCTAATTATATTGAACCCAAGGAAAATATCAGCACTCTAAAGTGTGACTAGTGGGTGATTATTACAGGAAAATCAGATTGTGTTTGTTTTGTGTTGGGCATCAAAGTCATGGCACATCTTACCTGTCATACTGAGTGAGGTAGAACAAACCAAAGGGTGACCCTGTGGCCACTCAATATGAACACTGGCCTTGCAATGCCACTTACATATAAGAAAATAGAAAAACATGGATCACAAAAACATAAAAACACAAGCCCTTAAGAGTTTATCATTTTCTGTCCAATCATTTTTCACTTGAATCTGTGACTCTTTGGTAAGTGACTTGTGTGAGGCTCAAGACCGAAAAGTAGCCATATTCCACATCGTATCTGTTAATAAGATACATGAAATTTAACAAATTGCATATTTCAATCCAGCACCTAAAGGAGAAAGAGAACTCTGCAGCTATTTTTCTCAGGTCTCTGCTGCCAAGTCTCCATCAAAGCAGAACTCATGTAAGACCATAAAGGCAATTAGTGAGACATCCATTCCCCTGGTCCATACATCCAGCCTTTCCCTTATATCACTACTATGCCGTTTAGTTTTTTGTGATATTTATTTATATTTCTCGTCACAGTATATACTTCAGTCTTGTCATAGGTCAAGAGCAATGATCAACTGTTGCTTGGGTTATTCAAAGTGGATGAAACAATGGGTTAACTTATTGTTTATTTCAATTTATATGAATATTCATTTTCCTTATTGTATATTTTAATATGTTTAATATTTTATATTGTATATTTTAATATTTAATACTAATGAGTATTGATTGCAAATGGCTCACATGCAACAGTTGTCAACCTTGATTTTGACTGGCCATCACCTGACAGTAATACAGAATAGGTCATGAAGAAATATACATGAATAACAAAGCATAAGAATAATATCCATAAGGATGAATAACACACACTTCTGAATTTTTCTGTTAGAAAAAGTAAATTACTCCATGACTGTCCTTGGTGCCATATGCATGGAAAAATTACTGCCATGCTTCTGTCAAATTGATATTAAAATTGGCAAGGTTGGTACCTTTGATGGTAGGAAATAGTTAAAAAAATAAATAAAATGCCATTTTTCAAAGAGACCCTGACAAAGACAACATTGGCTGTTACATTTGTCCCACATTCTAGCACAGAGAAGCAAGCCACAAGCCACTCACCATTCTTCAGGAGAACATCCACACGTAGTCTTCCCAAGAGCATCCTCTCTGTGAAGCATGGGGTAAAACATAACACAACTGAGATAGTGGATCAGTCTGTATCATCCTTCACATGGACATTCATTTATCAATTATTATTAGAAAATTAATTCCATTTCTTCAGAAAATGAACAAATGTGACCTTCCCTCAGAACATAGTTGTGGTCTACAGTTGAACTGAGTACATGACTCTTAAACAAAAGCTCACAGTGAGGACCCATGTACTTCTCCTACCAGGTCAGTGTGTCCAGTGTACATCACTACATTCTTATATAATCATGTATTTTACAATTGGATGATGCTTCACCCATCATCTTGGCTTTATCTTGATAGATTATCTATTTCCTTGAGTTGTTCACTGGCCCAATTACAATAATAGCATGAGTATATGAACATGGAGAATATATGTCTCTTCAGATATGACCTCAGTGTTACAGACACATATTCATTGACAAGGGCTCATATGCCACCCATGCTCATCATCAATCCAGGATTGGACCTGTTTTTCTCTATCACTTCTACTTTGTTTATTGATTGAATCACTTGAAATCACTTGTCTTGTCTACTACTTATATTTGTCCCAAGATCTAACCTAGAGATATGATTAATGACTGGGTAACTGTAGAATATGCAGAAATCTCCCTAGGAGAAGCAATTCTGGGGAAAAGAGAACAGAACAAGGGATAAAAAACGACTCTCTCTTCCACAGACCCTTGCTTCTGCATTTATCATTTATATTGGACCTCGGAGTTTCAGACACATGTCATTCATCATCTGGGCCTCATATACCGGCAGTTATGATCACTGATCCAGGGAGAGGCTAATCACTCTTCATTCTTATCTAGTGTTTGGTTAGTAATCCATTAACCAACCAGTGATGTTTCTTGAAGCCAATGATATATACATGAAGAATATGCTATTTAGGATGTAATACCCACAGCCTTTTGTTATCTAAGGTCAACCTTTCATTATATCAGTTACTCAGTTAAAATATTCATCAGAGTCCCAAATTGAGTGCACTAGACCTTCTATCACTGCATATTTTTGAAACAGAGAGTAAATTGTCCAGGAACAACAAAACAAGATTTATACCTATTACTCACTTTGATTTCCAGATTCTAGTGAGAAATGCACTGATGAGCACCAGCCATGGAGAATTCCAGTCCCAGCTCAGATGATTCCATTGGGAAGAACACAGCAGAGCAGATAAACATAAAGAAAGTGAAAAGCTGGGACATTCTTTTTATAGACCTTTGGTTTTTAGCTTTGCTTTCTGAATTGACTTATTCACTCATTAATTTAATAAAGCATGCTTTTACCTTAACAAAATGTATAGAAACAATTTAATTTAAAAAGAACTTTAAAATAGCCCCACATCTAGATGATAAACAAGACTTGGACATCTAATGTCTATGTTAGCTGAGGATGGTAGTATAGGAGTTATATTTATTTTCCATTGTGATTTACTGTTTTTATAACAACATACCAAAGTGCTCCTGACATATTTCATGTCTGCATTTGATTAATACATAAGCAATTGATTGAATAATAGTTTCACTGCTTAATTTTAATCACATAATCAACATATATAAACACAGGTACCAGCCTCTGGGTCCTTAGATATTTTTAAATACGTTTAGAGCAGTGGTTCTCAACCTTCCTAATGCTACAACCCTTTAATTCAGTTCTTCATGTTGTGGTGACCCCCAATTATAAAATTACTTTCATTACTACTTCAGAACTGTAATTTTGCTATGGTTATGAATCATAATGTAAATATCTGACATGCAGGATATCTGATTGGTGTTCCCAAAGGAGGTTGTGACCCACAAGTTGTGAATTACTGTGTTAAGGCATCTCACAGGCATATCAGACATGTGATCCCTGTGATGGGTTATTCAATCCCCAAAGGAATCATGACCCACAGGGTGCAAACCACTGCTCTGGAGGATATCTTCTACCAAGAAAATGAACTATCTTCCATTTTTATTGGCTATTAGAGTCCAGATGTTTCATGTAGTGGGCAAGGCCCACTCTCCATACCTGCTATCAACATGGGTTCATGTTTTAACCTCCTACTTTTTATTTGAATTTACTTTATTCTAAGTTACCAATCAAAGTAAATCAACAAAATAGCCTGATTCACAAAAATGAACACGATGCTTGACAGGTTAACATCTGTCTGTAGAATCTTATCCACTTGAGACTTTATCTGTTGTTAATTGGCCTCAGTGTGGCGGTAATCAATCAGGAATCACAACAACTGACATCAATCTCTCATTAGGGTACAGTTAACTTTTATTTGGATGAGCAGTGTCCCATGATATCTATCACATTCCTTTATCCATTCATCAGCTAAGGGCTACTCAAGTCTGGCCCACTTTGGCACCTGTAGACAGCACTGCAATGAGTGTGCGTGCAGGTGTCCCTTTGACACAAATACATCATTTCCTTTTCACCCAGAGCTACTAGTTGGTTGGATTATCAGGCACCTTAATTATTAAATATTACTTACGTCATCCTCCAGGTTTCTGACAGAGATGGACCATGGAGAACTTTACCACGGAGAATCCCATCAGCTCACACCGGACCATGGGGAAGAGCAGGAAAAAGAACACATGGTTAAAAAAAATGAAGACAACCAAATTGAGGCACTCTCCCCATTGGCCCTTAACTTTATCTATGGTTTAGAGTGGTTATTCTCAACCTTCCTGATGCTGCAACACTTTACTGCAGTTCCTCATGTTGTGGGGAACCCCAACCATAAAATTATGTTCATTGCTGCTTCATAACTGTGATTTTGCTACTGTCAGGAATCGTAATGTAAATATCTGATATGCAGGATATGCGACCCTTGTGAAAGGTTGCAACCCACAGGTTGAGAACAAGTGCTTTGGAGTCATTTATACACTCATTAATTTAATAGTGTAAGGTTTTGTTTTCGTTTTTCTTCCTTTTAATGAAAGAGAATTTTAAATTTTCCATATACTGAGAACACTGGATTTATCATATAAATTCTGAACTATCTTTAGCCAAAGAAGGGCAAGTAAGGGAGTCAGACATCTAAATCAGGATCTTACTGTTTTCTTAACACATTATAATGTGCCAAGACATGTATTTTTATAGTTAGACAGTATTTCATTAATTGAGTGATTGATGTTCTCTTTCATCTAATTTTGACACAAAGGCCAGGACCAAGAGCCTTAGATATTGCCAAGTCTGTCTTGAAGACACCTTCTAATGAGACAATGAACAATATTTCTTTTGCATTCGACTCCAGAGTCCAGGCATATTTTATTCACCCTACAAGGCTCATTTGACAGCAGCCACCAACACTGGTTCTTATTTGCCTTTTTAATTATAACATTTCTATTTTTATTCTAAGCTATTAATTAAAGTAAATCAATAAACATGATTCATAAGCTCAGAATACGATACTTGGCACATCTGACCTTGCTCTCTTTCAAAGGGGACCAAAGTACAATGCCCATTTTAAATTCAATTATTTGTCGTCTTTCTGATGAGTTTTTTTCTTTTCAGTTTTCTGTATTATTATGTTTTCAAGTTTATGTATATACATGTACATATATAAAATCTACAATAATTTCATATATGTATATAATGTATTTTGTTCATATCCAACAACCCACTCCCTCTGGGATGACCCCTGTGTCTCTCACAACTTTTTTTCTCAGATAACATATGGAGTCTAAAATTAGTGTGACCCAAATGTGTGTGAATTCAACACTGGAGCATGGTCAAGTTACTAGGTTCTTAAGTCCTTGTTAGATTCTATTTGGACACAAATTAATTTTTATTAAAAAATTGACATTGTGGATCGAGCCACAGATATTAATGTAAAGAAAAATAATTCAGGCACAGAAGGACAAGTAGTACATGAGCTCATTCATGTTGAAAACTGACCTCAGGGAAACTGGAAGTTGAGTAGTAGTTAGCAGAGACAGGGGAGGTTGCAGAGAGGCAGGGGTAGTAAAGGAGAATCAGTGGATGCTGAGTCACTGTTAGATGGCTTTGGTGTGGTAGATATAGGAAGCTGACTTTAGGTAACAACCAAATTGATCCTCTTTCTCTATTTCACATTAGTTTGTTGATTCATTCATAGATTAAAAAATAAAAGTAATAAAAAGTAGACCCTTGAACAGTCAGTAAGATGTTTCTATATCAATGCTTTCAGAGAGTTCAGATGTATTGTGTAAACTAAGCTAGGTGGTTCATACACAAAGAACTCAGTGCAATATAGAATTCCAGTCTAATGTTTACCGTAGACATATTTTAGCTTCTCTGGTTAACTTTCATTCTTTTTAAAAGTCAAAGCAGTCACAGCATATTATTATGCACCATTTCGTGCTTCTGACACATGCATGTAACCATGGAGTTCAAGCCCATGGAAAGATGTGTCCCCTGGCTCAGAGCATCCAGGCCCAGGACATCAAAGCAAAACAGCTCATTAAAAAGATGGGCTAATCTATTTTAGTTCTGCTTATCATTCTCCCCTCAGTTGGCTGTTTAGGAAGTCATTATTTGGAGGCTCTTTATGCTGCTTTCCTTGACTCAGATGTTGACTATTATCTATTAATTATACTGTCTACCTCATCTCTAGCCAAAGAGGACACGAAAGTACAAAAGTCATTTTCATCCAGACAACAATGCTTTTAAACTAACAGGATGGAAATAAATGAACATGTAAACTGAAAAAAAAAAATACATTCCATTTTACTGACAGAATTATTCCAAACATAGAAAATTGGGAAAGAAGCTGGGCCCAGAGTCCATTGTGTGTGACTCATATGGCACTATTGATCATCAGTGATCCAGGATTAAATCTTCTTTTTTATAGTCATTTCTACTTTTCATTTGATCAGTTAATATAATTATAAACCCTATGATATACAACCACTTCCAATGGGTGCTATCATTACTAATCTATACACGGACTCTCTCTAACATTAACATATTCATTACATTAATCCACATCAGTTTCCATATTTTCATTATGAATAACAATTTTTATGCAGTCCTTATTTGTGCCATTGGTATTCAGTTGGCCATCAATAGCTACCCTATAAATACTTGTTAAATGATATCTCAAACCACCCAAAGCAAGACAAGAAGCCTTCAGTTCACATTGGTGTCGCTCTTATTCTCAAAGAATGCAGCGCTCCTGACCTTGGAGGACCCTCCACTCACACAATATGGTCATTCTTGAGTATGGAGCAAAGAAGAGATAAGGAACCTGAGCCCTCCCTACCGTGTATCCTTTCTTCTCAGCTTTCCCTTAGTATCATTTGCAGTATATAGCTCTCATTTCTAATAAAATGAACAATTCTAAACTTGAGACTGGTGGAGAATACTAACTACTTGTGTGACATATAGACCATCATTAGCCACGTGGTCAAATGCACATTCTATTAATTTCCCCTTGGACTACCCCATTTTCAATATATATTAATATACTTCCCATTAGCATTGTCGAAAGGATGTTGTTTCATCTATTTTATCGAATTGATTTTTCACATTAATCCCATAGTGAAAATAGAATAAAAATATGTAACCATAAAAAAATCTGTTATATAAGCCTGTCTACAGAAGCACTTTAAAACAGAAGAAATGGACTAGTTTTTTCCATAAGGACCTGTTTCTGACATGTGTGCATCATGTATGATTCATATGATACCATTGGTCATCATGGATCCAGGACTAGTCCTTTATGTTTTCTAGCTGCTTCTATATTGTTTGGGTTCATTTTTGAGTCACTAACTTCCTAGTATTAACCTCGGATGGTCTATTCACAAATCTAAGAGCAGCTGAGATATTCTCATCCTGTATCTAGACTCATCTCACATGAAAATTTTCTATCGCATCAGTCATTTGGTTTCTACATGTCTGTGAATCTAATAATTCTAATTGCCTTTAACTACAGTTGATAGTTCTTGGGTCTCTTGGACACCGTGCAGCCCTAGCGTGAAGGTCCGGAGGCAAAGCCCCTGAACTAAACCAAGAACACTGACTACACTCACCGACCTCCACACTTGTGCCAGAGCATGGCGGCAGCCTGAGCCTGGGACTGGAGGAGAAGGCATAAGGCACTAGCAGTGCAGACACCCTGGGAGTACCAAGCAGAACACTAAGAAGATTTTCATGTCTCTTTCATCCTGCACCTCACACTTGTGTATTAATGCTTCACAACCTATATACTTTCTCTTAACTAAAACAACCTGAGTTTTAAAACAACCATAACAAGGAAAAAAACCCAAATATATAAAGTCACAGTATTTCTTCTCCTAACAACAATAACAACAACAAGCACCATGGTCCAAATCATTGGCTCAGAGCAAGAGGACCGGTTACAATTTCTGCCCATCTGTCCAATCTTGGGCATGGAGACAGCTCCCTGGAAAAACTGACTTGGGAACTGCAGTATTTACAAACTGTATTAATAATATTGATTGCCTCCTTTCATATTTTTGAAAATTGAACAAATTTCTTCATGTTTCTTTATGTAATTAAAGTGTAAATTTGGCCATTGATTTTTTATTTTTGGTAATAACAATCAAAATTCATGAAGCACAAAACTCCAAAGAATATGACCTTTTGGGATAGCTGTTGTCTCCATGGGAATAGTCCCAAAAAAGCTAATACAACAGATTTCTGTCTCTGAACTAACCCAGAATTTCTGAGATGAATTATTCATCACCCATGATACTTGTGGTCATCTTCTTGGGTCAGAATTTCAACTCTTCTTCTCTCCTTATTACATTTATCTGTTAATTTTCCAGTTAGTTAACAATAATAAATACCTGCCTTCCCATATAATCAATTTACTGCTGTATCCATAAGAACTGTCTATATAGAGACATCTCACTCTCAAGCGTATCTTTCGGGAACCAATCTCAGCTGTAAATGTCCACTTAAGACCAGATACTGTATTGATCCCTTAGCAGCTTCTGGTTGAATTTCTTGACAACATAAATACATTTCTTAAACAATTCGGTGAATGTTTTTAATAAGAAAGCCACTAATACTGAAGAAAAGGCCCTATCACTGATTCGCATCTGTTCTTGGCACCTGGATTCCATAAGCATGCTTTAGTCAGCTCAGTGCATTTATTCGGAAGCACACATGCAATGCCGCTAACCAAATATTGAGAGATGCCAAATGTAGTGGCATTTAATCCCAGCACCCAGGAGGCAGAGCTAAGCAGATCTCTGTGAGGCCCAGGCCAGTCTGGGCTACATGCCATGTTCCAGGGCTACACAGTGAGACCCTCTCTCAAAAAACAACAACAATTTTTAAAAAACCCACCATTGACAGAGTCATAACATTAATGCATGACTTTCAAATTCCATTTTCTTAGTCATTTTAGTATTTATTACTTTGTGGTTTGTTTTTTTTGTTTGTTTGCTTGTTTTGTTTGTTGTTGTTTTTCTTAAGCATATAAATACTTGAACTCATCATGGATCCAAAGTAAGAACCCTGCCTATCCCATGTCATTACTCAACCCAGTTACCCATACCCCAAAAGGCAGCCTCCCCCAATCCACTTCACGCTTCGTGAGCTTCAAGGGGCCTAAGATACATTAATAATGATCTTGCCTCACCACATGCTTTCATGCTTGCATAGACCATTCTCTTCACTTTGTACACTGTCATGTTTATTCTTTCATTTGCTGATTTTTAATAACAAAATCAAATCTATGATGCAAAAATAAAAACTGAGAGGATGATCCTTGAATATTACTAAAATCCGTGTGCTCATCCCTGCAGAGACAAAGATGCAAATCCCTGCGTGCAACAGACCTCAGAAGGTCACGGACACTTTGGTCATAAAAACAGTTGGGAGGCAATGCGCTCCTGGTCCTCCTCCCTTGCTCTTCCCTGTATAATCCGTGTGTTCTTCCAATTTACGGCATGAACTACCATCAGCTCTCTGACATGGAGCAGCATTTATATCTCTGTACTCCCGCTTCACCATAAAAGTACCATACACATTTATCTTTTAAGGAATATTTAGAGGATGCATCCATTTTTTACATACATGTACACACACACAGACACACACACACACACAGACAAACACACACACACACACACACACACACACACACACACACACACACACA
>CABHPQ010136705.1:13585-42410 GCA_902168405.1 Peromyscus aztecus
ACACACACACACACACACACACACACACACACACACACACACACACACACTCAAGATAAGAAAGTAAAAAGGGACCAAAGAGGAAAAAGAAGGGATCAGTGGGATAACAGATGCTAATTGGGTCATGAATGTGATCAAAGTACCTCATGTACATATAGGAAAATGTTGTAATGGAGCCCACTACTATGTACAATTACTACTAATTACTTCTAATAAGAAGTTGGGGGATAGAAAATTACTTTTGGGGGGGGAAGTTGGCCACCAGCAGGTTGCTCACACTCCAGTGGATGACCCCACACCAAGGGTAGGTGTATCTGGGAAGTACTACTGACTTCATAAGTTAAAAATAATAATAATTTTAAAATATTTAAAGGCATGAAAATTGTAAAGAGATGTGTTTGGAGAGTCTGGAAGCAGATAGGACCAAGATACATTGTATAGGTATATGAAATTTTCAAAGAATAAGTAATAAATATTATTTTAAAGAAACTTAAAAGAATTAGTGATCTAGATTTGATCTTTTTGGAATTTGTGCTAATATTTAAATGTATCATAAGTGTTGGCTCTCAGTTCTTTAAACAGGTTTGGTTTTTTGGACATTGGTTATATGAATAGTCACTTGCATATATTTTTCACTTTTTTTATATATATTTTATTTTATTTTTATGTGCATTGGTGTTTTGGCCATGGGTGTCAGGGTCCCCTGAAACTGGAGTTACAGACAGGTGTGAGCTGCCATGTAGTTGCTGGGAATTGAACTCAGGTCCTCTGGAAGAGCAGTCAGTTCTTTGAACCCCTGAGCCATCTCTCCAGTCCCTGCTTGCACTTTTTTTTTAACACATACAGTAAGTGCATGTGAAAACTTCAATGAAGGAGGAGCATTGACTGTTCTCTTGGCCTCATCTAAGATACATCCATTGTGCACAATATAAAAAAAAGTTTTAAAATGTTATAAAATAATATCCTCTTCATTATATCATGTTTTTCTCCTATGAATAATTATTTAATGTTTTCTTTTTCATAATAAAACAATCAGCTTGAAACTCACAACTGACCCAGGACAAGGACATTAGCCATGACATATTCCTGATTGCACTGATGATTTTCACTAACAACTTAGTGGACACCCTTAAGCAAACCCCTCAGATGAAGGCAGACACGTTGTGGCTCCTTGCACTGGTTTCTGCAATCCTAGAACTGGGACAATTCTATCATATTGCTCCCAGGGATATTGGGTATATGGGAAAGAGCACAACATAACCATCCCATTGACTATGCACCATCACTGTTTAATTTATTTTAGACACCTGTCTCTGTGCATCATACTGTGCTTAGCACGAATCTATTATAAACTTCAATTATCTGAGCCACAAATCTCTTAATGCAGAAATGTGGAATAAATGAAATAATGGGGAAATCTAAGATGGAACAATGTACAGCTATGAAAATGAATGAGAAAACCTTGATCTCTTTGTAAACAGGGCTCTGGTGTAACACAATGACTAATTCATAATCCATGGTATTAAACATACATTTGGTACACAGCTAGCTCACTTTCCTTTCTTTTTTTAATTTGGGTATTTACGTAACTTTTCCTAATTTTCTAAAGGTCAAAAACATATAAAATCGTAAGTAGCTTCGACAGAGACACTGAGTACTCGCACATCTGTGTATAAGCTGGCTGCTGACGTGGGTCACAGGCTGAGTCTATTTTTATCTGCAGGCAGCAGCGGCAGAGACACGAAAGAACAAACTCTGTTCCAGTAAACAAGCTCACAATGAGGTTGTGCTTTAGCAGACTCATCTATCCTCATTCACAGCACTTGTGTTTATTGATTTACTTATGACACATTAGCACTCAGGGACAAGCTAGCAAAGGCCTCAAACAAGTGTACTGAGTGCTCCTGTTGTCTGACAAGTGACTCATTTCCAATAAAGGTAATAGAAGAGGGTTGTTTTTGGTTTTGTGTTTTTGTTTTTGTAATATGCTATAAAATGGTATGGAAATATAATGATTTAATAGCTGAGTTAAGACTTGATTCTATTCATGACTTTGGGCCATTTGTGTTTATATTGTACATTCTTTTTTGGGGGGAGGGGGGTTCGAGACAGGGTTTCTCTGTGTAACAGGTCTGTCCTGGAACTCGCTCTGTAGACCAGGCTGGCCTTGAACTTACAGAGATCCACCTGCCTCTGCCTCCCAAGTGCTGGGATTAAAGGCGGGCGCCACCACCGCCCGGCTGGATTGTACTTCTATTAAGATGTGCCAATAAATCAGAAAATTGCACCACTCCACCCAAACTAAAAGAATTAGATTTTTATATATCATTAACATCAGCCCATTGGATCATTTGCAAATGATCCCAGGAAGTGGACCACACTTCCTGTTTCTGAAAACCCTACAGTCTCCAGACATACATGGAAATACATCCTGCATGACCTCTCATATACCATTAATTATAATCATTGGACCAAGACATTGAGATGTCTTCTTCATATAAAAATCTACACTTGTTTACTAACTGATCTTTCATTTCTCTAATACCATTAACTATCTATGAAACATAACTCTCATGGCAGGGGAAAATTGATACTTCTCCCTAAAGTGGCCTACAGATTCACTTATGTCATTGAATGCATCTCTTTTATCAGCTACTCTCATTATAAAACTAATCAACTAGTCAATTCATCAATACAATGTTTCAGGGCAATCTGTAGTTTCATTGGCCGTCATGGGCCTTCTTTGATTACAGTTGCTGCTTATCAAATAGCACTCACTGGATGTCTTAAACAGACCACCCAAACACATCATTGCCTCTCTTACTCACATTGGTCCCACTCTTATACACATAGGGAGCACTGTGAAGCTTGTAGCTTCTCAGAACAGTACAAGGTCCATCCTGGGAAGTACAAAGTGGAGAAGGCAAAATCAACACTGAGATAAGCCCTCCACCTGAGCCCTCCACCTGAAGCACAGACAATAGCCTAGAGTCTCTTGTCCATGGACCTCATTGTTGTAAGTCATACTGAACCAGTAGTCATCATCAATCCATTCATGAAATTCCCTTTCCTGATTCACTTCTGCATTTTCATTGAACAATTTATTTGTTCATTGATTCTAGTGAAATACATGATTCAAAAAACCCAAGACCAAGGTATGTGAATCCCTCACTTATTCTATCTTTACTTGGTATACTTGATACTGTTCATTATCAGTCATCACAACATCTCAAATCCTATTTGAGAACTTATCATATTTAATACATAATAAAGTACAAAAAATGTTTTAGAACAAGGACCCCAAATCAAAATAAGACTTTAGTTACTCACAGGGGTGTTCCACATGTTCTCCATTTCAACACATTGTTAAGCAATCAGTGAGTCCATTTTGAAGAAGGTGATGCAGAGACCATAAAGAAAAGAACAGGTCTCCATTAGTCTTTCTTTTTAGTCATCTGCTAACATAGTCGTGCTGTCCATTAATGCACAATAATATTTACTCATTTTCTACCGATATGACAAATAAGCCTACACCTGACACAAACCATTGGCTGTCACTGGAAACTATTCATGTCCTCCCCAGCTGAAGGCACAACACAGTAACTGCTGGCCATCCATTCCAATCAGTATCAGTATTCTTATTGTGCATTTAAACAACAAACAGTACAGCTATTTTAAAAGAAGTGTAGGGGAGTAGTCGCTGGTAGGCTGCCCATACCCCAGTGGATGCCCCAATCGAATGCACAAATGGGCAGCATTAATTAGACTCAATGAGTTATACTTTAAAAGTTTTTTTTTTTTAAAGGAATGACATGATGTTGGGAAGATGTGTTTAGGGGTCTTAGGGGGAACTAAAAGGAGGGGGTTGGAGGTGAATATGACCTAGATGCATTGTATATATGTATGAAATTATCTAA
The DNA here is from genome assembly GCA_902168405.1 of Peromyscus aztecus. Classification (NCBI taxonomy): domain Eukaryota; kingdom Metazoa; phylum Chordata; class Mammalia; order Rodentia; family Cricetidae; genus Peromyscus; species Peromyscus aztecus. The sequence goes on from CABHPQ010136705.1 coordinate 17,503, forward strand.
AGATAAATTTTAAATGTTATTCTTTCTTAAAAGTATTATTTATTCATGAACACGAAGGTAAGAATAAAGTCCTTGTATTTTCCTGAAAGCTGTCAACATGATCATGCCTTGAAGGCCCACACATGAATTATTCATCTTTTCTGACTCACATGTGACCACCTAAACAATGGTTCTGGGTCATGACTCTTTCTTCACAGTCATCTACATCTGATTGCTATTTAACTTATTAATTCACTAATAACAATAAAATTGGAACTATGGATAAAAACTCAAAAGCAGGAAACTTAAATGTGCTTATCTTCTATACAGACAATCATTTGTTGTCTTAGGTTCTTCTTTGACAAATCATCATACTACCTGTATTAATTAACCAGACCTCAGCATTTTGGTCTTATAACACACATCATCACAACTCATTAAACCTACATTACCATCATTGGTCCTGGTTGGGACCTCTTTATTCACACTAATTTACATGTGTTTATTAAAGAAGTAATTTAATTCAATAGTCAGAAATTTAAAAATGATGGTTCATGAAACCTAAGAGCAATAAGTATTCTTTGTGCCTTTAGGATTGTCGGCCATACTCATATCATGTTCTCTAATTATCATCAATGAATTTATAAGTGTATTATTTCATGCTAATTCCATATTTATCATTTTCCACAGTTGGCCTTGTTGGGACTTCTTTAAACTTTTAATAATGTAATAAATGCTTCAAGAAAAACTCACAAGCTCATGAACATTAATTCTCACTCACATTGGTCTCTGTGCTCTCCACCCACGAACAAGCAGCATGGCAGAGTCCTCCATTAACTGGAAAGCACCCTTCCTTAGAGAAAGAACAAAGAATGTGAGAAAGACTATCCCCAAATTGTCCTTTTTCATCTTCTTCACTAATTAATTCATTCAGATATTTATTAAAATTTCTGTGTCATAAACACCTATATCAAAATGACCATCTTTGTATGTGACTGCATTTTTGAGTATGACACATGTTCATAACATTAACCACTATTTTTCAGCACACTGCCTATATGATCCTTAATAAAAAACTTGGACTTTTGGCCCATGCTTTTTCATATGTATGTATGTATGTATGTATGTATGTATGTGTATATATATATATATATATATATATATATATATATTGGTTAGTCTACAAGCAATTTACATAGATAAAATGAAGCATGAAAATAGGAAAATGAACCAAGGTCCTGGATCAGTGAGATGGCTCAGTGAGAAGAGGCACCTGCCACCAAGTCCGATGACCAATCTCTGGGACCCACATGGTAGAAGGAGAGAACTGATTCCCAGAAGTTGACCTCCACAGGTATATGCTATGGGACAAACTGGCCCACTCTTCACAAGACAAATAAATGTAACAAACAAGACCATTGTATATTACTAACTCTCTTCCACAGGATCATTAACAAGACAGGAATTGAGCAAGCTCATGTCTGTCTTGAGCCTCGGTCTCCCAGAGGCACAGACAACGGAGGAGACCTATGCCGTTGAGTCACCACCACTAGTCTTGCTGTGGGTCCAACTTCATTCTCATCTAAAGTTGTTTATTGGTTGGCTCATTGATTTACTAATAATAAATAAATTAATCACAAAAGCTCAAGGATGTCACCCTGATACCCCTGCCATTTGTCTTGGGAATTAATCTCTAATTGAATAAGGCCCTCTGTATCAATTATCCTCATGGTTGACAATATCAATGAATCAAAGTATTTTATACAATTCCTATTCATCCCTTGGACCATGTTTCTCCTTGAAGAATTATATTTCCTACTTATTTTAATGCTACAATGAATATATTAAAAACAAACATTCAAACCAAGAACTCTGTTATAGTGAAGAGAATGCTCCTACCCTCAGAGGCAATGGTGGGGACCAGAAAGCTGAGGAACACGGAAGTCAGTTTGCAGTTCAGTCTAGGATGTCAAAAGCAAAACACAGTACGAGGAGATTAAGACCATGTTCATTTATCAAGTTACTTATGTGTATATGAATTTGAAGTAATATATGTTAATACTTATCTGACTTTGCCACGTATGTTACAGGCTTCCTGCTCTCATCTGTATGCATTTGATGTCTGCTGTAGTAGTCACATTTATCTGTGTACAGTAAAAGAATATAGTTGCATAGAAACAATCGAAGGAAAAGGTCCCTTTGCATTCCTAGCATCCATATGTAGGAGCCCTTTAAACATAAATGGTACATTTTATCCTGTCTTTGCTGGACCTGACAGCATCAAACAATGTACCCACTGTGGGATTCATATACCAACCACCACTAGCAGCAAACACGGTAGGACCCATTTCTAGTTATTCTCATCTAGTTTATCATTTAATTAGTTAGTAAATCTCTAATGACAATATAATAAATATCTATTAATTATAAAAACTCAGTTAAAAAAAGCCTTGATGTTTTCTCATGGGCTTCTTGGGGGGCAGGGCTAGTTTGAGTACACGTTCTTGCTGCTATATGAGTACACTAAGAATGGGCACAGACATACTCCTTTTTTTTCATCTTTCCTTGCTTACTGTGTACATTGAGTAATTGGACTTTCTTAAAGGCAGGGACATATATAGCCCAGTGTAGCCTCAACCTCACTACACAGTGAAGCGGACCCTGATAAAATTGAGACATTTCTTACACTGACCCTGGTATCTTTGAATCACTGTGCAATTACTTGGATGTATATTTCATAGTCTATTAAGAAGAACAAGACACCATTGAACTTCCATTAATCCAATGCAAGAATACCAGCCATCACTTAGATTCTCTGCCATTACTATTTGCCATAAGAAATATCTCTGAACATTTGTCCTTTGGCCAATTATCACTATTTATTAGCATTAATACTGTTCATAGTGTTCTCTTTCTCATTTTGCTATAATTATATGATACTATGCCCCCTTCAAATTTACTTATTTATAATTATATATTATTATTTATGCTTTTAAATTACAATAAAAAACATACCTCTTTAACTTGTCCAACCAAGTGTTTTGATTGTACATCCTCTTATTGATTTCCTGACTGCAAAATAATCAAAACCTGTGAAAAACAAACTCAGACAAGAGTCTTATGAAATCACGAATCTATAGCATTCATTCTGGAGTGGGCAACAGCTCTAATTATTTTCCTCTGGGGTTTCAGTGTTCCAGATGCACTTCACCACCTATGACTCACACCAGCAGTTATATTGATCCAGGGTTTGGCTATTTCATTTCTTATTATCCAGCCTTGCTTACCAATTAACTCACTAGCTACCGGTGAATAATCAAAAGTCTACAGACTAATACACTTTAAACATTAATGAACCTTGGCTAGGTCTTTATCTATCTAGACAATCATCTGCTGCAACAATATATAACTCACTTGTGACCCATTAAGGTTTCATATATAGATTGACCAATGTAATACTACATACCAATTCTATATTTACCATGACTACTTTCATTCAATTGTATTTAATAGATTCCAACTAAAGAGTATATATACATTAAAACTTATACATTATATACTCTTTATATATACATTAAAACTCACATCAGCCGGGTGGTGGTGGCGCATGCCTTTAATGCTAGCACTTGAGAGGCAGAGGCAGGAGGATGTCTGTGAGTTCGAGGCCAGCCTGGGCTACAGAGTGAGTTCCAGGAAAGGCGCAAATCTACACAAAGAAACCTTGTCTCGAAAAACAAAACAAAACAACAAACAAAAAACCAACCCCCCAAAACCCCTCATATTAGTTTCTATGCTCCAAACCTATAGAGTTACTCACATATCAATGGTTATAGATAAATCTCAAACTCAGCTCAAATGTGTCCTTTTCAAGGAACACAATGTAGAATACTTCATTTAAAAAATATGCCCCTGTCATTCTTAAGTCTTTGCTTTCATGTTTATTTGATAATTGAAGTATTTACTTTTGATATTTATATTTTCTGGATAGAGTGCACAAATATGTTATTATTTATAAGTATTGAGAGGGTCTTAACAAGAAAGTGTATTTTGATTAATGACCAACTTCTTTGTTAGTGCTAGGATGGAACCAGCACCTTGTGGACATTTAGCAAGGGCTTTACCAATGACTGAGCTTCATCTCCCTGTGAACACAGACACATATGTACACTTTCCTTAGCCAAAAGACAACACTCTTCAGCCATTTCTCTTTTTCTCCTGTTAGTAAAAGAATTGCTTTTACTTTCCTTTTTAAGAATATTCATACATGCATATGATGTGTTTGGGTCGAATCCACCCCCATTCCACATGGACTTCACTGTTCTCAACATCTTTTATCTTATGATGTGGTTTAGACAATTAGGTAAGGATCCACTCACTCATATTATTTATATATATTTCCATTGATCCTTCCATTCACTTTCAATAATTGTACTTCACACTTTTTTAGTGATACAAAAAAATCATTTTTATTGAAAATATATTTTTATACAATATATTTCTATTACAGTATCCCCTCCACCCACACCTCCCAGATCCTCCCCATCTACACACCCACCCAAATCCATACCCAGTCTGTCATTCTTTCATTAGAATAAAAGCAAGCATCTAAAGTGGTGGGAAGGAGGAGGACAAATAAAAAAAAAAAACCAGAAGAAGAATCACAAGAAACTAATACAGATGCTGAGGCATATACATTCACATACATAGAAAACTCTTCAAAAAAATTCAGAAACCATAACAGATAATCAAAATGTCCGTAGGGTAAAAAACATACCCAGCAAATCATTGCACATCACAAAAGCTTCCAAAAATGCCATTGAGTTCATTTTGTGTTGGCCATCTGAGCCAACACATCTGAGGGTGTTTTATATATCAAGTGAGATTCCATTGGAGAAATACAGTTTTTTCTTTGGGATAGGTTATCAATTAAAGATAGCTTCTGGGTTAGGGATATGGGGTTGTGTCCACTTCCCCTCTCAGCGCTGGGAGAGCTGATCTGGCTTAGACCTGTGCAGGCCTGTGCATGCTGCCACAGTCTCTATGAGTTCATATCTGCATCAGTTCTGTTGTATCTAGAAGGCCTTGCTTCCTTGGTGTCTTCCATTGCACAGGTTCGTACAATCTTTTCACCTCCTCTTCCAGAGGGTTCCCTGATCCCTGAAGAGAGGGATTTGATGGAGACATCTCAGTTAGAACTGAGTGTTCCAACATTAAAGGGAATACTTTTAAAAACAGCATATTCAGGCAAATGAGATGTTACTACTCTAATTAGTGTCAATGTGCCAACCACAGAGGCATCTGCCGCCATCTTCACCACATTGATGAATAGGGGTACAAAACAAAAAAGGGGCTTGAAAATATGGTGCCATGTCCTTGCTCAATTTGCTCCCTCATTCAGATGTCCGCTAGCTTTCCTAACCCCAGATGACTGCACATGTGTGCTCATCACTGCTATTCATCGGTCTATACATTTTCATAAGAATTCCTCCATGGACTACTTTCAACCATTAGCCAAAAAAAAAGGAACATTCTTAAAGATGGTTTTTGTTTATTTCTTTGTTTCTGTGGTACTAAAGATAGAACCCAGGGCTTCAAACATCCAAGGCAAGAGTGCTACTACTGAATTAGCAACTGCCCTTGTCCCCATGGCATCCTTAACTGGTTTCATTGTTTTTAATTTATGCTGATAGACTGTCTTCCTTCATGACATTTTCATAATTGAATGATGCTTTACTAATGATATGAACATTTGTTTACTGACCCTTTTTCTAATGTTAATATATAAAATTATAACGATAGAATAAAAGCACATGAACACTACCCTTGTATCTTTTCACCAGCTTACTAATAGAAAATTACCAACTGCGATAGTAACTCAAGTTTCCTTTCATTTAGACTTTTGAGTCTAAGATATCTGGCATTCACCATGTATAAATTATAGGTGGTGGTAACCAGGCACTTTTTTTTTTATTGGTTTAGGTCAAACCTTGTATAATATTGTATATGAACATGTGTTTATGGTTGGTGACAACTGCTGTTTACTGACCATTGTAAGCACATCACATATCTACATGCAATATCCGCTAGGAAAACATTTAAAAGGTGATCTGTAATTATTACTCACAATTATAGCTGGGATCCTAAAAACACAGGCAGCCTAAGAACTCAGGAGCAGGCAGGATCCATCTATTGTTCAGGAGCTGGCATTTCTGAGAAGTACAGAGAGACAAGAGAGGACTGAGATGCTGTTCTGCCCATTCAGTTTCCCTATCAATTATCCAAACATGGTTATTTTCTCTTCAGAAACAGAAGAGCACTGAATTTTCTACTAACAAGCACATTGGCCATTACTTCTGTAATCCATGTCATCAGACAGAAGGAATGTATTGGAACTACTAATAAAAAGCTAACACTTCCAATATATAGTAGTAATGACTTCCATTCTCATTCTATAACTTTAGTAATAGTATGATGCCCCCTGACGTACATTTCTATCTAATGAATCTATTGATTCTTCAAGGATTTATTTGCAATATAGCCAAAACCCATTAACACTACCAGCAAGGACATAATGTGTCCTCTATTCGCACATCTGTGTAGAGAACCACTTCTAAGAGTCAGTGTGGACTTCAGACTTCTAGAACTGTAATCATGATGTATGACTCATAGGCTACCAGTGGTCATCATTGACCCAAGATAGGTCTTTTCCTTTTCCATTAATTTCTACATTTGTTTACTAATTAATCAACAATTTTCCTAATAACATTTAGGTGACTATTAATCACAAAAAAATTAAGAATGAGATCCTTAAGCCATCTAGAGCATTTTTCACTACATTGAGGAGATCTCTTTTTTCTTTGTTGTGCTCAATTATACAAGTATTGATTAATCAGCATAATGTATGATGGTCATCATTATTTCTTAGTCAGCCATAGTTGGCTCTAGTGGATTCTGAATGATGCTTAATCTTAAAGAACCTCCCAAACTAAGTCAAGGGATTTTACCATACTCACATGGGTCTCTGTGTTCTTGACACATAGGGTAACTGTGGACTTGGTGACCAGAAGATGAATATCATTCAGAAAGCATCTATGCTGACAGTACAAAAAAGAAAAATTGCAAAAAAATTCTATCCATTTATTCTTTGATTTCATCTTCCATTTTTAAGTCAATTGGGTAGGAACTATATTGTCATAGTTTGGTTTACTTGATAAAACAATAATGAATACTCAAGCCCGGAACAAAACAAGGACTCACCATTATTTTTACTAAATGCATTGTTCTTAGCTAGTAATACCATTAAGCCATTCATTTCTAAACAACATTATGTCTTCCATGCTTATTACTATTTCTCAGTTGGCATGATTCCCATGCTGAACAATGCTGAGCTGCTTTATTTTTATTTTTAATTTGCATAAGGATTCTTTAATTGACCCAATTTTAAAAACAAAATGAAATCCAAATATTGAAAATATGAATAACATACTTGATCATACCTAACAAGTTGTCTAGAATAAACACATATACACTAGATGCCTTAAGGTATGGAACTCAGACTTCCAGACCTGTTGTCATGATCCACGGCTCATACCCAACAAGATGTCATCACTGATCCAACCTTGGCCTCTAGTTTCTCTGATGAATTTATATCATTCTTTATTAGCTGGTTATTTATTCACTAGTGAAAACCATATAATTATGAATCATGAAAACCAGCTATATGTAGGCTGCTTCATGCCTTTATATCAATCTTAATTTCAAAACATTCATTAGCCAACCAAGTGTTTCATGGCCACGTTGTATTTCTCACTGGGCCATGGGTCCTTGGACTCCATTTAATGCCTTTATGAAAATAGGGCAAAGAGTTAAAACCAAGACAAGAATTTTGACTCACGTTGGTCCCTATGCTCCAAGAACCCGGTGATCAGTGATGAAGGCATCTATTCTGAGAGTACAAAATAAAACAAAATATGAAGGGATCCTTATTCTGTCTCTGTTCATTTGCATGTTATCTTTCATTTCAATAGTCATTCAAGAAAGGCCAACTCAAAAAGAGCGAAATGGTATATTTGGAAGTTTTAATGTCATAATGCTTTGTCTGAGCAATTTTAACCTTACTGGTCTTAAATTTATATATTATTTTTTCCAATTTTGTGTTTTGTATGGGTTTTGCTGAGTGTATGTTTGTCTCTACATGTAGAGGTACTTCATTTGATTTTTTTTTAGTTTATATGGCATCAGTTAAACATGCTGTCAGAATAAATTACCTTGTTTTGTATATATAATTAGAATTCTAGCTACGGAATCATGACTTAATTGGTAAAAGCCTTACAAAGGTATTTTTACCTAATTATAAAAGTAGAAAATTATTCATATCTGCAACTATGATCATGGATATAAGCTAGCTCTTTTATGATGTGGACCTCAGACTCCCAGATCTATAGTCAAGATCCACAACTCATATGGCACCAGTGGTCATCACAGATCCAGCCAGCATCAGCCCTCCTTTGCTTGATTAATTTCTGCATGATTGTTGAGCAATTGACTACAAGTACTATTGAGATATTATGAATCATAAATATCTCAGGACAAGATCCACGACTTCATTTGAAAGCTACTCTGATTCTTTAGACATGATGAAGATCTAATTTCATTGCACATTCTTTATTTGACAATTGTATTTTCAATGTTGTGCTTCATGCACATGCCACATTTTCCCTTTGGCCATGGATGCTCTTCCAGGATAGTAACTAGTCTTATATCAATACAAGAACAGCCATCAAAAGCAACACAAACCAACACAAGAATACTTAATGTACTCACACTGTATCAATTATTACGAACCCAAAGAGCTAATCATGAAGATCACAACCAAAGGAGAATGTATAAATCAACTTTGGGGGAAATCCATCCTGAGTACAAAGCAGAAGAGAATATAAAAAGAATGACATTCTGTTCACTCATCTATGCACTCTGTTACTTGCCTTACTACCCATCTCTTATCTCATCTCTTATCACTCATTTAATTATGTGTGACATGGTGATATGTTCTTTATGGGGAAAAAATTAGACATGGTTGTCACCCTACCAAGAACATAGACTATAGTTATAATTCATGTGGTATCCTCAGACATGTTGTAAGAATAAACTATTATATTTAGTCCTATTAGCCCTCTTGGTATGGGATTTTGTCTAATTAAAACATGCCAATAGACATGCCAAAATGGTTGGGGAAAACCCAAGAGGCCTCAACTCTACACAAAGAACAACAAGCAACTGAAGAATTCTGAGATTAGAAGAAATAGTCTTCAAGGAAGAGCACACCAATTGTTATCCAATACTAAAAGGTCAGCCCTGAAAATATATGTATGAGTAATGGCATATAAACTGAGCAGAATGTATTTATGATGTGTGTGTGTGTGTGTGTTTGTGTGTATGTACATGTAATGTATATGCATGTAACAGCATGAATTTGAGTAAGGCCAAGGAGAGGTATATGAGAAGATTTAGAGGAAAGAAAGAGAAAGGAAAATGATATAATTAGATTATAATTAAAAAAATTAAATGTCTTAACAACTCACCTTTATTCATATTTTTATTAAGTGTAAGAGTGGATTATCTGCTACTAAGTTCGTGGGTATAAGCTAGATAATTGATGATGTGGACCTCAGACTAAGACTTGAAGTCACGATCCGACTCATAAGCTACCCACGGTCATCATTGATCCAACATCATCCCTCCTTTTCTCTATGAATTTCCATGTTTGCTGAATGATAGCTCATTATTACTTTTGAAATAATCATCGATTGCAAATATCTGAGGCAAGATCCCTGAGTACACTTCAGTACTATTCAGGATCTTTTGCCACGTTGTGTATCTCTTTGGTAATACAATCATAGTTGGGCACAAATTTTTGAAACATTGGTTTTCACCCAAATGCCATGCTAGCAGTTTGGCCATGGGTGTGCTTCTAGATGACAAGAAGCACGTCATCAATACAACAAAGAGACAGTAAATGAATATTGACTATACTCACACTGTATCTATCCTATGAACACAAACAGCAGATCAAGAAGCTCATGACCAAGGAACAATGTGTAAAATCAGCTTGGGGGTATCTGTTCTGAGGGCACAAGACAAAAGAGAATACAAAAAGATTGATATACTCACTACATACTAATGCAATCTATTCACTTGCATTATCCCTTTCTTTTATTCCTATGTAAGTGTGCAATACACTATGATGCATTTTTTGTGAGAAAACAAATGGCCAAGGCTCTGAAGCAACAAAGGACATTGCCTACAATTTTAGCTCATCTGGCATCCTCAGTCTTCATGTCCGAATGAACTACTGTGTTAAGTACATACTTTTAGTACTCCTGCTGTTCAATAGTACCTTGATTGGAAAATAGCTTATCAATTAATTTTTATTTATATTTTTATCTAATTATAAAAGTAGAATCTATGTAATATCTGTCAGTAGGAACATGGGTATAAATTAGATCTTTTATGATGTGGACCTCAGATTTCCAGACCTGTTATCAAGACCCATGAGCATACACAACCAGTGTTCATCATTGATCCAACACCAGCCCTCCTCTTCTCTATTAATTTATAAATATTTAATAATGAAATTTATCATCATACTACTGAGATCATTATGAATCACAAAAATCCAAGGGCAAGATTCTTAAATATACTTCAATGTTCTTTTGACATCATGAGAAGGCCTTTTGTTACACATTCTAAATTTGACAAAATTTGTTAAATGATGTATTTTTGGACACATGAAAACTAAACATATTCATATCTATCCTATGAATATAAATAAGGGCTCACAAAACTCATGACCAAGGGAGAAGATGTAAAAATTACTTTGGGGTATCCTGAGATTACAAAGCAGAAGAGAAGTTTTCCTATCCATATGTTCTGTGTTCTTAAAATCACCCCTCTTCTAACCACTCCTCTAAACATGCAATACACTATTTTGAGTTCTTTCTGAGAAAGTAAATAGCTGTGGCCCTGAACCTCCAAATAGTATCCCCTAGAATTTTACTGAAATGGCATGGCATCCTCAACCATCAATTCTGAGTGAGATACTATTGCTGGATATATATTTTAATACTCTTTTTGTGCAACTATGCCTTGATTAGAAAATCAAGTGGTGGTGGCACTGGACTTTAATCCCAGTACTTGGAAGGCAGAAGCAGTAGGAATCGCTGTGGGTTCAAGGCCAACTTAGTCTATGGAATAAGTTCCAAGATAGCCAGGGCTGCACAGAGAAACCCTATCTCAAAAAACAAACAAACAAATTAATTTAGAGGGCAGGTGGGGCAGTGTGTTTCAAGACAAGGTTTCTCTGTGTAGCCCTGGCTGTACTGGAATTCACTTAGTAAATTAGGTTTGCTTCAAACTCAGATCAAATCCCCTCTGCCTCCTGAATGCTGCTATTAAAGACATGTGCCACCATGCCTGACCCATAATTACTTTTATTGCCATTTTGTCTAATTTAAAAAGTAGGTTATTATTCACATCACTAAGATCATAAGTATATATTAGGTATTTTGTGATGTGGACCTCAGACCCCCAGACCTGTAGTGATGATACACAACTCATATGAAACTATTGGTCATCATAGACCCTACATTAACCCTCCTTTTTATGTAATTTATTTTATTTTTATTGAGCAATCAGTCACTAGTATTATTAAGATGATTATGAATCACAAAAATCTAAAGACTAGATCCTTAAGTATACTTTAAAGCTCCTTGGGTTCTTTTGACATAATGAGTGTCTCTTTCATTACGCTTTCTTAATTTGATAAAGTTTGTTAAATATTGGGTTTCATGCACAAGCCATATTAACCCTTTGGCCACAGCTGCTCTTTCAGGATGATGACGAGAACTTCATCAAAACAGGAACAGACATTAAAAGCAACACAAACTAATACAAGAACACTGAATGTACTCACACTGTGTCTATATAATGAGCCCAAAGAGCTGATCAGGAAGCCCCAAACCAAAGGAGAACATGTAAATCAAGTTTGGGGGGAAATCCATCCTGAGTACAAAGAAGAGAATATGAAAATATTGACATTCTGTTCATTCATCCATGCACTCTGTTTACTTGTCTTACTCATCTCTTATCACTCTTATAATTATGTACGAAGTTATGAAGAATTCTTCATGCGAAAACAAACATTACAGAGACTTTGAGCCTGCTGACAACATTGCCTATGATTTTACTTCAAGTATTGTATTTTGCATGTATTATTATACACACATTCTGTAGTTAGGTTTTAATTGGAATGTGCCTTGACAATTTATTTGTATTTACATTTTTGTCCACTTGTTACAGTAGACTATCACTCATATTTTCTACCAGGTCATGGGGGTAAAGTAGATATTTTATGATGTGGACCTCAGACTCCCAGACCTGTAGTCATGATGCACGACTCATACGGCACCAGTGGTCATCACAAATCCAGCATCAGCTCCTCTTTTCTTGATTAATATCTGCATTTTTATTGAGTTAGGGATAATTACAAATCACAAAAATCTAAAGACAAGATCCATAACTATACTTTAGGATCTCTTGCTATGCTGAGAATCTTTTTTGTTACATATTATTAAATTGACAAAGTTTATGAAACACTGTGTTTTATCTACTTGTGATGTTAGCCATTTGGCCATGGTTGCTCTTCTAGAGGGGAAGCATTTCATTAATTCAGTGGACAGTCTTTAAAAGTAATCCAAACCAATACATGACCACTGACTATATTCACTCAGTGTCTATGCTCCGAAAATAAGTTTCACATCCTGAAGCTCACAACAGAAGAAGAAGAATGTAGCAAATCAGCTTTGGGGAATGCATTCTGAGAGTAAAACAGATAATATAAAAAGATTGATATTCTGTATACTTATGCATACATTGTGTTATCCCTCTCTCTTATTACTTATATAAGTGCTTATTACTGTTTGATGTGTTCCTCTGAAGCAATCAAATGGCCACAGCCCTGGCTCTACCATGAACATTGCCAATGATTTTAGGTCATATGTTATACTAAATCAAGAATATGAATGGACTTCTGTGTTTGGCACATATATTTAGTATTTTGCTGTGGAAATTATAACAGAGTTGGAAATTTACTTAATCAGTTTGTTTATATTTTATCTAACTGTAAAAGTATACTATTCCTAACATCTGTTATTAAGATCACGTGTATATGCTATTTTATGACGTGGATCTCAGACTCCCAGACCTGTAGTCATGATCCACAATTCATATGGCACCAGTGTTCATCAGTGATCCAACATTAACCCTCTTCTTTTCTATTAATTTATGCATTTTTGTTGAAAAATTGATCACTAGTACTATTGAAATAATCATAAAAAACTAATGATGTGATTATTGAGTATACTTAAGAGCTCCTCAGGATTTTGCAATGTTGAGTATCTATTTTGTTATACACTCAAATTTGACTAAATATTATTAAATACTGAGTTCATGCACATTGCATATTAATCATTTGGCAATGACAGTCATGTCAAATGATAAGCAGTCTTTATCAGTACAGGAACAACCACTAAAAGCAACATGAACGGACACATGAACACTGACTATACTTACACTCTGTCCATACTATGAGCCCAAAGACATGGCCACAAAGCTCAAGACCAATGACGTATGGAGAAATCTGCCTGGGGGTCTCCATTCTGAGAGTATAAAGCAGAGGAGAGCATAAAAGACTGACAGTCTGTCGGCTTCAATATCCATCCCTCTTACCACTCTGACCACTCATCTGACAATGCAATACCAGATTACGTGTTCTTTTTGAGAAAACAAGTAGCTGAGGCTCTGACTCAACCTAGAATATTGCCTGTAATTTTAGCTCATGTGGCATAGTCTGTCATCAAGTTTGATTGAACTACTATGTTTGAAATGTATTATTAGTACTCTTCCTGAACAATTATGCCTTGATTAGAAAATGCATTACTAATTTACTTTTATTTATATTTTTATCTAATTGCTAAAGTAAACTATTCTTAACATCTACTAATAAAAGCATGGGTATATGCTAGATATTTTATGATGTGGAACTCAGACTTCCGGACCTGTAGTCATGATCCACGACTCATACGCAAGAAGAGGTCATCATTGATCCAACATCAGCCCTCCGCTTCTCTAGTAATACATGTGTGTTGAATGAGGAACTGATCACTAGTACTACTGAAATTATAATGAAATAAAAATATGAGGACAAGATCTTTAAATATACTTCAGAGCTCCTTGGGATCTTTCGCCATGGTGAATCTCTTTTGTTACATAGTCTTCATTACCAACATTTTTTTGTGTGTCATGCACCTGCCATATTAACCCTGTAGTGACAACTGCTCTTCTCGGGCAGTGCACAACTTTGCAAAGCACACAAAGCTAACAGAAGAACATTGACTATACTCACATGGTGTCTATATTGCAAGCACAAAGAGTTGATCAAGAAGCTCACAACCAAGGAAGAGTGTGTAAATCAGCCTGCGGGTGTTCATTCTGGCAGTACAAAGCAGAAGAAATTATAAAAAGATTGATAGCTTCACTCATCCAGGCATTCTGTCTTTGTGTCTTTCCCCTTTCTTTTTAATTCTCATCTAAGTGTCATTATGCTATTTCTTGTTCTTCTTCACAAAACAAATGCTAGTGCCTCTGACATTACCAAGAACATCAGCTTTAATTATAGTTGATAAGGCAACTATATCTCAACTATACTATTAGAAAAACTGCTTTGTTTTAGTATATATGATTAGTAGTTGTCCCGTAGAACCATGTCAACTTTAAAAATGCCTTACCAACATACTTAGTTTTTATATAATTATAAAAGTAGACTATCACTCATATTTGCTTCTGGGATGCGATACATAATCTACATATTTTATGATGTGGACCTCAGACTTCCAGACCTGTACTCATGATCCATGAATCATATGCCACCCATGGTCATCATTGATCCATCATCAGCCCTCTCCTTCTCTGTTAATATCTATACTATTACTGAGCAACTGGTCAATAAAAATGTACTATTAAGATAATTATGAATCACAAAAATTCTAAGGAAAATATCCTTGAGTAGATATCGAACATCTACAGGGTCTTTTACCCTCTTGAGCATTTGTTTAACTTTAAATTTTTTATTTGGTAAAATGTTGTTAAGCACTCTACTTCACACAGAAGCTTAATTTACCATTTGTAAAAGGTTGTTCTTCTAGAGGAAGAGCAGTAGTTCAACAACAGTGTACGTAGTCTTTAAAAGTAATCAAACCCAAGACATGAACATTGACTACACACAACCGTGTCTGTCTTAGGACCACAATGACCAGAGCAGGAATCTCACAACCAAGGAAGAATATGTACATCAGCTTGGGGTTATCCATTCTAAGAGTACAAAGCAGAAGAGAACACAAAAAGATTGATATTCACTTGATTTATCCATGCATTATGCCTACTTTAAATTACTCCTCTCCTTATCAGTTCTCTATGTATATAATACACTATCTTGTGTTCTTTTTAAGCCATGGCACTGACCCTCCCAAGAACATTGCTTATAGTTTTAGTTGATATGGCATGGTATTCTCAGTCATCAAATCCAAAGGAACTAATGTTTGATGTCCATTTTAGTACTATTGTTGTAAAATTATGTCTTGATTAAAAAATGACTTCCAAATTAATTTTTATAATATTTTATCTAATTATAAAAGGAAACTACTCTTAATACCTATCACTAAGATAATGGGTATATACTAGGTATTTTATGATGTGGACCTCAGACTTCGAGACCTGCAGGTACAATCAACAACACATACAACAGCAGTGGTCATAATTAACCTAACATCACCCCTCCACTTCTTTTGATTTATGAGAAATTGACAACTAATACTACTGAGATAATTATACATCATAATAATCTAAGGACAAGATCCTTGAGTATACTCCAGAGTTTCCAAGGATCTTTTGCCATGATTAGTATCTGTTTTGTTATACACTCTTAATCTTGAAAAAAGTTTTAAACATTGTGTTTCACCCACATGCCATATTAACCCTTTGATGATGGCTGTTCTTCTCAGATAAGTGGGTTTTTTAAAAATCAATATATGCACCATCACTAAAAAACAACATGAGCCAACACATCTATGCCCTCTACTTGTGTGTCTTGCCGCTTTCTTCTTACCCTTCATCCAATTATCTATTGCACTAATATTTCTGTTTCTTGAGAAAACAAATAGCCATGGCTCTGACACACAATGAACATGCTTTAATTATGGTTCATATGACATCCTTAGTCATATATTGATATATATAATTAGGACTCTTCCTGTGAAGTTATGTCTTAATTGGAATATATGCTACAAAATTGTATTTATATTTTAAACTAACTGTAAGCATAGACTATTACTCATAATTGCTGCCAGTGATTATGGTATAAGCTAGAAAATATTATGTGGACCTCAGACTCCCAGACCTGTACTCATGATCCATGAATCATACGCCACCACTGGTCATCATTGATCCAACACCAGCCCTCCTCTTTTCTATTAATTGCTATGTGTTTTTGAGTAATTATTCATAATATTAACATAATTATGAATCACAAAAATCTAATGACAAGGTCTTTGAATATAATTCAGACCTCTGTAGGATCATTTGTCCTATTGAGTTAATCAATTAAGATTTATAAATCTTAATTTGGGAAAATTTTGTTAAACATTGTGCTTCATACAATTGCCATGTTTATCATTTTGCCAAGATTGTGCCTCCATATTATACGTAGTGCTCCACCAGTACAATGAGCAATCTGTAAGTGACATAAACCAAGAAATGAACACTGACAATACCCACACATTGTCTACCCTACAAACACAGAGGTTAGATCACGAGGTTCAGTTCCAAATAAGATAGCATAAAATCAGCTTGCAGGATATCCATTCTGAAAGTATAGAACAAAAGAGGTTAGAAAAAGATCAACATTCTGTTCTCTTATCCATGCGAGCTATCTGCTTCTCTTGCCCATTTCTTCTTTTCCCTCATCTAAGTGTTCATTACTCTATGAGATCTTTTTCTTAAGAAAACAAATGGCTTTAGATATGCCCCTATAAAAACATTGCTACAATTTTACTTTATGTGACATCCTAGTCATCATTGGTGAATATACTACTGGGTTTTGGTATGTATAAGTTACACTTTTGTGGAATGATGTCTTGATTGGAAAATGACTTACTAATATTTATTTACATCATATTATATTATTATTATATTACTTTATAATAATATTAATATTCATCTAATTGTAAAAGTAGACTATTCCTTACATCTGTCACTGAGATCATGGATAATACACTAGCTATTTTATGATGTGAACCTCAGACTCCCAGACCTGTAGTCACAATCTATGACTCATACAGCACCCATGGTCATCATTGATCCAACATCAGCCTTCCTCTTCTCTATTAATTTAGGCACATTTATTGAGCAATTGATCACTAGTCCTACTGAGATAATTTTAGCTCACACACAAAAAAAATCTAAGGACAAGACCCTTAAGTATAATACAGAGTTCCTCCATATATTTGGCAATAAGGACCTTTTTCATTACATATCCTTAATTGGACAACATTTTATTCAATCTTGTGTTTCAAACACATACCACATTCAGTATTTGCGATGGTTGCTCTTATCAATACAGTAAATGGCCTTTCGAAGCATCATGAAGTGACATCAGAATGCAGACTGTATTCACACTGTGTCTATTTTACTGTCTGAAACAGCTCATTATGAGGCTCACGACCAAGGCAGAGTGTGAAAATCAGCTTGGGTGTGGAATCCATTCTAAGTACAACACAGAAGAGATCATTAAAAAAATGACATTTTGTTCACTCACTCATGCACTCTGCTTGCATGAATTAATATCTCTTTTTTATTACAAACCTAAATATGTATGATACTGTGATATGCTCTATTAAGAATAAAAACACTGGACATAGCTCTGACAATACAAAGAAGGTGGCTTATAATTTTACTTCATGTGGAATCCTCAGTCATCCTGTCTTCATGAGCTACTGTGTTCATGAATATATTGTCAGTACATTTAATAATATATTTACTAATATATTATTAGAACATTCACTGTGGAATTATTTTCCCAAACATATTTTTATTTTATCTATATGAGTATTTTTAATCTGCATGCATATATGTGTATCGAATGGGTATGATGTCTACAAAGGCCATAAGAAGGTAACAGATTCCCTAGAACTAGAGTTAAAGCAGTTGTGAGATGCTATATTGGTGAATGAACCCAACGTGGGTCATATGCAAGAGCAGCTAGTTCTTCTATGTACTGAGCCATCTCTGAAGCCCTAGAATTACTTTTTAGTTGGAAAATTTCTTACCAATTTACTTTTGTTAATATTTGTGTCAAATTATAAAAGATCATTCCTAGCATCTGTCACTAAGATTATGGGTATAGATTAGATCTTTTAGGATATGGACGTTAGAGTCCTAGACCTATAGTCATGATACACGATTCATTATGGCACCCATGGTAATCTTTGAACCAACACCAACCCTTAAAATCTACTATTTTAATTTCTATATTTGTTTTTTGACTAATCCATCATTTTACATGTAGAGTCCTGTGAGTTGCAAGGGCCTAAGAATGAGATCTTTATGCATGCTTCATAGCCGTGCATGTGACCTATTTTTGCATTTCCAGAGTGATTGTTACTTTTGTACATACTAACTAAGCAAGATTCCACCAGCAATGCTGAATTTATCAATCAGCTGTTACACCATTTACTGACATCAAAATTAGTCTATATGCTCTGGATACGTAGACCTTGGGAACAAAGAAGAATGCAACAGTGCCCTGGAGACATTAATTCTGAGAGTGCAAAGCAGAACAGATTAAAATATATGCATTGCACCTGATCATTTTTACATTTCTCTTTCAATGTCATTAACCTCGAAGGAGTTAAATTCTGGGGAGATCTTTTGTTTTGTTTTCTTTTTCTTCTCAGTCAACAGTAATAACACTGAACATGCACCAAGTCCTAACAAGCACTTACATACGCTCTTTTTCTGTACTTTTCACCAACGTTTTAACAATTATTTTAATTGGTTTTATGGTACTGTACTAGTTTTTTGGTCAACATGATATAAGCTATACTCAGTTGGGAAGAAGAAACCACAAATAAGAAAATGGTCTCATCAAATTAGCCTATGGACAAGTCTGTGGTGCATTTTCTTGATGAATGATTGGTGGGGGAGGGCTAAGCCCACTTAGATGCTGCCATTCTGGGCAGGTACTCTTGGGGGCTACTAGAAAGCAGACTAAGAGAGTTATAGAGAACAAGTTGAGTTGCTTCACTTTCTCTGCTTCAGTAAATGCTTCCAGGCTTCTGCCTTGGATTCCTCCCTGACATCCCTTGAGGAAGGATTACAAGGTGTAAGATTATTTTAAACCATCTTCTCCCGAGTTGACCTTGGTCATATTAATAGATGCTCTAAGTAAGGTACTTTGCACATATTTGTAGAATTTCTGTCATGTATTTATCTTCATAACTGACGACGAATATCAGCACTGTCAATACTCTGTGGTGCAATGATTCCTTCAGTAGTCTGAGGTAAGACATATAGTGAAAATTAATTATCACAAATATCCTTGACTGTGCCTAACATCTGTACCTAGAACCCATGTATTAACCACAAGCTTTAGGATGTAGACTTCATACAAACAGACCATTATTAGCGGTCCATAATCAAAATGGCACAAGGGTCATCATATATCTGACATGAACCCTACACGTTTTCTTTCATTTCTATTTTGTAATAATCATTAGATAACCAGGATTTATATAAGCCTACACTGATATTCTTAAATATACTTCAGAGCTATTTATAGGACCTTTGGTCATTCAGTGTGCCATCATATCGATCCTAAATTTATATATATTAATAAAATTTGTCAAATGTTGCATCTGTCATTAACCAGGGTATCATACTTGAGGTATATATAACTCATTTAACAATAAGTAAAATCATTCATAGTGACACAAGAACATGAACTCCATCTCCACAGTCTGCTATACTCCCAAGACCCAAGGCTAGCCATGAACCCCATGACCAAGGAAGAAGGGTAACTCGAGGTTGAGAATACCACAGAGTTGAAAAACAACACAGATTATGCACATCATTATATTCTATGACACTTGTGTTCTTTCTTTTATATTTTACCAATCTAATTGTATGAAAGCATGATACTTTCTTCTGAATCTCCTCCATTTATTTACAATGGACTTCTGAAATTTGACATATATTCTTAATAACCTTCAGGACATCATTTTCTTAATTTGAGACTACTGTGCCCTCTTTTATACATATTTTAGATTAATTATAAAAATGCAAATTCATGAAGATGAATATCAAAATAACATAATATACCACTCTGGATATCTATCCCACAGATGAACATTACATATGTTATGATCTGAACCACAGACCTAAAATCATGAGGAACTGATGACAAACCGGAAGTGATCACCACTTATCCAACACTGCCCCACTCCTTCTCGCCCACATTCTATATTTGTATTGCCTAAATATCTGTCTCTTACAATATTTACATAACAATTAATCACTAAATCCTAGCACACGATCCTGCTGTTTGAAGCTATTGAAAAGATCTTGTGCCACCCTGACTATCTTTTCTTTTAATTTTTGAAATCAGCAACATTGTGTTCTTTGTCATGTGGAGTTGGCACAAACTTATAGCTGGCCTGACAGGAGCCTCTGCAAGCCTAAACCAAGACAGGAATGTTGTATCAAGGCCATGCAAACCAAGAAAAGAACTTTGACTCCACTTACTTCAGTTCACTTGATCCAAATGCAAGAGGGCAGGGCAACCCAGGATCTTGCAGCCCAGCAATCACGTGTTACCCAGCATACATCCGTGGAGTATACAACCAGGAAGATAATAAAAACATGGATATTTTTCAAATTATTTCAACATTTCTCCTTTTACTATTTGTTATTAGATTTTACATGGTTATGATAGCATCTTAAGAAATCAAGTAAGATTCAAAATTAAGGTCTTGACCCTCACTGGTGCTTAATCCATTAATTATACTTCATATGTGAACTTGGAGAAAGTTTATATACATCTACATGCCAATTATTACTTAACAGACTTTCATAGTATCCACAAATAGTAGTAGTATTTGCGGTAAAATATTTATTTACTAGTTGATCAATACCTCAAAAATTTATCTTCATTTATATTTGTGTAAATATTTATAAAATGTTTCATTGATACACAAAGAAAATGCATGAAAGTGCCTGATGCTAATGACCACTATGTGCCCCAAATGCCTAACTTTTATTCCCTGGCTAAGAGGGGCACATAGGATGTGTTATGATGTGAACCTCAGACTTTTAATTGTAGTCATCGTCCATGACTAATATCGTCAGAACAAGTCATCATTGGTACGTGTTAGCCTTCTTCTTCTCTAGTAATGTGTGTATGTTTTTTAACACATTAATTCAGATACAATAGAAGTGCCTCTGATATTATTTTGTTCTTCAGAATAACAAATCCCTTGCTCAGATACATTCAATACTCTATAATAACATAGAGCATTTCGCTGAGCAAAACAAGACAATAACATTGAATATTACTTACACAAGTTTTGGGTCTTCATGTAAACACTGAGAGGAAGTGTAGAGATTTTGGGTGTGGCCCAGTGTTTAAAGCAGACTGAAGCCATTCCTTCTGAGGGATGAGCACTGTGAATGATGAAAATTTCATGACTAACTAATGTAAGCTTTGTAAAACATTTTCTGTAGATGTTTGTGAATCTGTGGTAATAGACATGTACTTTCACTTAATAAAATTTGAGTCAGTGGGTCTGGTTCATTTCATTGTGTAATGATTTTAGCAATATTTTTCTAATAACATTTTAAGAAACTAATCTCAACTTTTCCTCCTTTTAAGTATTAAAGCAAAGACCCAAAATGAACTGTGAAGCCAGCAGCTATGAGCAGATTCCAGGATGTAGAATGCAGAGAGATAAGCAGCCATTCCTTGATTAGCTGGGCATGACAGGTGTTTGTGTGTCCATTCTGAGGAATACAAAATAGTATAAAGATAGAAATACTAAATGAATGGACAGATGGGGAGTCTCAGTCTATACTCAGATATTTATAGCTAAGTCAAGCTCAACAATATTGACTGGGATTAACCTTGTGTTTTCTGTATACTAAGCTCACTGTAAAAGCTAATGAGTCTCCATTGGACACTAGATGTAAAACAAAGTTGACTATAATTCTCACAACTCCAGGGAGGCTACCTAGAAAACAGGACCCTAAGAAAACACAGGGATCGCCCATTGACAGAGAAATGGATGAGATCTACATGAACAACCTGGACGTGAGTGGGGGTAATGAAGGGCAAGGTTTGAGGGAAAGAGAGCTTAGGGGAGTGGGAGATCCCAGCTGGATCAAGAATAGAGAGGGAGATCAAGGAATAAGAGACCATGATAAATGAAGACCACATGAGAATAGGAAGAAGCAAAGTGCTAGAGAGGTCCCCAGAAATCCACAAAGGTACCTCCACAATAGACTACAGGCAATGGTTGAGAGAAAGCCCGAACTGACCTACTCTGGTGATAGGATGGCCAAATACCCTAACTGTCGTGGTAGAACTCTCATCCAATGACAGAGGGAAGCAGATGCAAAGATCCATGGCCAGGCCCTAGGTGGAACCCTGGGAGTCCAATTGGCAAGAAAGAGGAGAGATTGTATGAGCGAGAATTGTTGAGACCAACATTGGAAAAAGCACAGGGACAAATAGCAAAATTAATGGAAACACATGAACTATGAACCAATAGCTGAGGAGCCCCGAACTGGATTAAGCCCTCTGGAAAAGTGAGACAGTTGATTAGCTTGAACTGTTTGGGAGGCACCCAGGCAGTAGGACCGGGACCTGTCCTTAGTGCATGATATGGCTGTTTGGAACCTGGGGCTTATGCAAGGACACTTCACTCAGCCTGGGAGGAGGGGACTGGAACTGTCTGGACTGAATCTACCAGGTTGAGCTGAATCTCCAGGGGAGTCTTTGCCCTGGAGGAGATGAGAATGGGGGGTGGGCTGGGACGAAGGTGGGGGGATGGGAGGGGGGAGAACAGGGGAATCCATGGCTGATATGTAAAATTAAATTAAATTATAAAGTAAAAAAATAAAATTATAAAAAAGCTAATGAGTCACTTACAGTGCAAGAAGTATTAACTTTCCTACAATAGAACACCAGATAAAAACATAAGAACCAAGACTGGTCCAAGTGTCTGTCTAGCTAAATATCCCCTGTTCACCAGGGAGAGCTAAATCTTCTGAGTGAACCTAGGTAGAAGGCAAGTAGATCCTGACTCAGTCTCTGCAGTTGTCTGTCAAATGTAAATATGCAAACAGTCATCCGGATGCATATGGGATTCCTTATCCCAGACACTTCAAGTGGACAGCACAGAAGTAGTATAACACTATAGTGAGTCGAAATAAACAAATAGAGTCACCATTGAAAAAACATGAATGGTTCAGTTTATTTGCATTTTATAGAGAGTCATTTGGGACTGGATTAAGCATCCACCTGTTTCACTAAGAAGGTCCCCACTATCCTACAATTTGGCTTCATTAATTGAGATAACAATACAGTTTTTCCATATTTATGATAGTGCCATTATAGCTATGATTAAACAGAAAAAGAACAATATTAATGTCACAATATATAATATAGATGATATACATAGAGGTATATAGATAAAAAGACAGACAGACAGAAAAATAGATGGATGGACAGATGGACGGATAATTGGATGGATGGAGGGCAGACAGATAGAGGGATAAATGTTGGATATAAATAGACAGGACAGAAAGATAGATAGATAGATTCAGACAGATATAAACTATCTAATTAGGTTATTAAGTATACGTTAGAGCAATTCTTAAGTATGATTTAGAACAATTATTTGATTCAATGTGTCATCTGATTATTTTAATATTAAAAATATTAAGAAACTGTTCCAGGATATTTTGCATCTGTCAATAACCAGATGAGACATTCTGGAGTAATTTGTGATTCATTTAAGAATTACTTACATGGCCTCCTATGCTCCCAAGATCCTATGATAGCCTCAGACATCATGATCCAGATGGAAGGGTAACTCGTCTTGGGAATATCCGGAGAGATGAAAGGAAGAATGGATTATAAACACATTCAAGTTCTATTAAATGACCCTGTGTTTTTTCTTTTATTTATCTAGCATATAAAACTATAAAAAATTCTTCTTGATAAAATACACAGGAGACTGGGTTCTAACCCTAACAAGAATTTGGACCACCATATTAAACACAGCATCCTTAGCCAAGGGATTATACCTCTGGAAATTCATTACTAGTGGGTTCCTGAACTTTGATATATATGTTAGCATTACTACATGGTATTATTGTGGAGAATATTTTCCCCTATTATTATATTTTACTCTAATATTATAAATGTAAAGAAAACTCATGAACAAAAATACTATGATAATACACTATCACATACTACACCTGACATCTATCACAATTCCACACTACATGTGTCCTGGTGTGAAGCTCAGACACTCAGACCTGTAGTCATGCTCCAGGGATCAATCATCATCAGGGGTCATCATTGATCCAACACTGCCACTTCCTTTCTCTCACACTCTCTATACACTTATCACCTAACTATCCGTGTCACTTGAGAGTAGTCATATACCAAGTCACAAAATACAGATATTTTGAAATTATGCAACGGATTTTGTTCCACCCTGATTCTGTCTTTCTACTTAATTTTGGAAATCCTCAACACT
>CABHPQ010136706.1:0-25586 GCA_902168405.1 Peromyscus aztecus
CAGGGTTGCAGTGCCATTGAGTCCCACTGGGGAGGATCCACTTCCAAGCTCACTCATGTGGTCATTTATAGGTCTCAGTCACTTGCCACAGGGGCACCTATGTGAAAGCTGGTTTCTCAGGTGAACCATCCAAGAGGAAGAGTGTCCAAACAGAAGCTAGTAGCTTTGAAATTTAATCTCAGAATAGATACATCACCAGTTCTGATAAAATCTATTTGTTAGAATTAAATAAGTCACTCTGACCAAAAAGAAGAGAGGTTTCACAGGGAGGCCAGGCCATTTGGAGGCCCCCTCAGACTGCTCATTGGCTAGGAACATCATTAAAGACATCATTAGCCTTAGGGACTGTGGTGATTTGAATAAGAATGCCCCCCCCCCCCCCCCCCCCCGTAGGCCCATATATTTGAATGCTTAGTCATCAGGGAATGGCACTATTTGAAAAGGATTAGGAGGTGTGGCCTTTTTGGAGGAAGTGTGTCTGTGAGGGTGGGTTCTGAAGCTTTGAAAACCCAAGCTAAGCCCAGTGTATCTCTCTTCCTGCTGCCTGTGGATCCAGATGTAGAACTCTCAGCTCCTTCTCTAGCACCATGTCTGCCTGCATGCCAACATCATGATGATCATGAACTAAGCCTTTGAAACTGTAAGCCAGCTCCAACTAAATGCTTTCTTCAGTAAGAGTTGCCATGGTGTCTGTGCACATGTGCATGCACATGAATGTATGTATGCACTCATGGGCTAAGGTTGGAACCTAGAGCCTTAGGCACCAGACAATTGTGCTGCCACGAGCTGTTCCCTTGTCCTCACTTTTCCTGTCTCTTCATGTTATGTTGCCTGTTTGGCTCTCATATAATATAGCATATAATCTCAAAAACAAATGGCTTCTACCTGCTATAACTCTCTAGTTAAATTAAGCTAGAAACTGTTTCTCTTAAGAGTTACTTTTAATACCAAATGTTGTAGTTGTCATTAACAATTTTATGAAAAATTAAAAATCAAGCTAGGTGTGGAGGCAAAATCCCAGCACTGGGGAGCTTGAGGCAGAAAGATCATGAGTGTTAAGCAAGCTTGAAATACAAAGGAAAATTTCATCTTTAAAAGCTCAATGCTGGGTGTGGTGGCACACACTTTTAATTCCAGCACCCACGTGGCAGAGGCAGAGGCAGGTGAATCTCTGTAAGTTCGAGGCCAGCTTGGTTTCAGGACAGCCTACATAGTGAGAACTTGTCTCAAAACAACAACGACAACAACAACAACAATAAACCCAAAAGAAACAAAGAGAGCAAAAGAACAATAAATGTTAAAAGCTTTTTTGAAAAGATCAGTTCTAGAGAGATGAACCACAATTGTGCCAAACTGGTTTACAAGGCGAGAGCATGGGGCCACTCTAAGGACGAATGTGTTTCCCAGCATGGGTATCCATGTTTGTAGACATAAATACAGCTTGTGCAGTGAGGCACAGACAGAACAACAAACCACTGCAGTCCTCGAATAGACCCTATGGAACCGGTTCAGTCTACTTTGGCTCTCTGTGGCCCTCTGGTGGCTGCCTTGAGGTTGAACAAGAAGTCAACAGAACAATACAGAAGGGCTGGCTTTAGAGAGGCTGGGCAGACACCAACCACCACACATATCTGTTCAACCACAGAATGGTAACCAGTCCTTAAAAAGGAACCTACAGTGCCATATGCACCAAAGAATGAGTCAGATTCTTAGGAACTGTTCACATTTAAACAAATATGCTTCCATAGTCTCACTGGTCACAATACAGAATGGTTGTGTACTGCTATACTGAATGGAGATGATATACCTGGCCAGTCTTCTTTTATCTAATTATTTTTTTTACTTATTTTACATACTAACCAGTCTTCCCTCCCTCCTCTCTTCCTGTTCCCTCCCCCACCTCCTATGTACCCCCCACATCCACTCCTCCTCCTTTCAGAAAGGGGCAGGCCTCCCATGGGAGTCAACAAAGTTGATATATCAAGTTGAGGCAGGGTCAAGCTCCTCCCCTTGCATCAAGGCTGGGTGAGGCATCCCAGCATGGGGAAAGGGTTCCAAAAAGCTAGCTCATGTGCCAGGGACAGGTCCTGACCCTACTGCTAGGGGCCCCACAAACAGACTAAGCTACACAACTGTAACCCACATGCAGAGGGCCTAGGTCAGTCCCATGAAGGCTCTCTAGCTGTCAGCCCAGAGTCTATGAGCTCCCACTAGCTCAGGTCAGTTGTCTCTGTGGGTTCTTCCATCACAATCTTGACCCTCCTTACTCGTATAATTCCACCTCCCTCTCTTCAATTGAACTCCAGGAGCATAGCCCAGTGCTTGGCTATAAATCTCTGCATCTGATTCCATCAGTTACTGGATGAAGGCTCTCTGGTGACAATTAGGGTAGTCACCAATCTGATTATAGGAGAAGGCCAGTTCAGGCACATTCTCCACTATTACTAGGAATCTTAGCTGGGGTCATCCTTGTGGATTCTTGGAGTTTCCCTGGGACCAGGGATTATTTATTTGCTGACATTATTTACTCGGCATAAGAAAACATGAGGTACAACAGAACCCACTATAAGAGTTTTATTAGGGAAGGGAAAAGATGGGTGAGTAGGCCTACCAAAGGGAAACATGTGGAGAGAGAGCAGGGAGCAGGTGGAGTCTGCTTTTATAGGTCACCTCATGCATGTGTATATGGGCTTACATGGCTATGCCACACATGGGCATAGACTATGTGACCATTCTGCATACAGATTACATAGGACATAGGGCCTTGGAGTGACTAAGCATTTTGCCTGATTGCTGACAGCGCATGTGTGGTCATGTGACTCAGGAAGTTGCTAGGAATAATAACATTCCACCCTTTTTGTTATTATAAAAAGTAAGGGGTTAAGGGTTGCAGGTGAACAGGCATAGGGGTGCTGGGTCTCTTGGAACTGCATCCAGCTGACTTGGTGGGCATTGGTTAATTTTTGGGGGGGAGGCTATTCCCAAGGCAGCCAGTCATCCTGAGGTAGCTGATTGTCTTTGCTGCTGTTTTGAGCCCTGTGGAATCTTCAAGAGCCGTTTGGATCTGACAGCTTTGACCTGACAAGATGCTGGCCAGGCAGAAGATGGAGTTTAGAAAAAAAATTTCTTAGATCCTGGTACTTGGGGAGGGGAGAGGAGATGAGGGGGGTCTCTGAGGGGTCCCAGGATGAGATGGCAGGTCCTGGGACCAGGAAAGGTTGAATGATACTTATCTGAAGTATGTCTGACCTTTCTGGATGGGACCAAACTGACTTCCTAGAGTTCAGCAGAATTTTTAAGTTTATAAAGGAGACAAATTTTAGACATATTAAGAAGCAACCAAAGGGAATTTAAGATCCTGAGCTGGTAGCTATGATATTATAGTGTTTAGTACTCTGCTATCAGAATTTTATTGGTTAAAGTTATGGAGTCATGCAGTGTGTGTGTGTGTGTGTGTGTGTGTGTGTGTGAGAGAGAGAGAGAGAGAGAGAGAGAGAGAGAGAGAGAGAGAGAGATCTGGAACATGCTTTCTTTTTTCTATTAGTATCAATTAGGCTTCCTATCTTTTCCTGACACAAACCTTAAGGCACCTGTTTCCTTTCATTATCACAGTTTCACTTCAGTATCCAGGAGACACAAGTGATTGATTGCTGAGGGCATTAACAATAATAAACTGTTATATTAAAGTCTGTTTTGCAGAGTCCAGACCCTTTTGAGTCTGGGTGTGTGAATATCTCTGGAGTGTTACTGTTTCTTACCACCTGGGTATTTTTGATGGTCCTTGAGCCTCCAGCTCTATGACTAATGGTGATTCTGTAACAGTCAGCTGAGTAGTTAATTAGAAATTTGAATATGTTTTTAGTGACACGGAGGGAACCTGATGAAGTAGAATATGATCAGTAGAGACAGGAGAATGCAGGGAAGGAATCAGGAAGAAAAATATATGGGGTTCCCAATCCAGTGGGGTTGAATATGGTTATGGGATGAAGCCCCATTCTTCTGGAATTGGAGATAAGGCAGTTGATCTCTGTGTCCTATGAAACTTAAGAGAGCAGGGTCCTGTTTGCATTACCATGTGTAGCACAAATCTTAAAAGGTCTTATTAATAAAAACAAACCCAGGGCCAGGTATTGGGTGAATACTGGAAGATCAGAGAGACAGAACAAGCCACAGCCACCTCACCTTGCCAGTTCCTCAGCTGATCCTGTTTCCTCAGACTGGAAGCCTCTGAATCCTCATCTGAATGAATCTCAGCTGAACTGTGTTGCTCAAAAGCCTAAAAGCTTAACCAGCCTAGTTCCTCGTCCTCACACCTTAAATACCTTTCTGCTTCCTGCTATCACTTCCTGGGATTAAAGGCTCTTGTTACCACATCTAGCTGTTTCCAGTGTGGCTTTGAACTCACAGAGATCCAGAGGGATCTCTGCCTCTGGAATGCTAGGTTTAAAGGTGTGTGTGCCATCATTTTTTGGGCTCTATATCTAGTGGCTGTTCTGTTCTCTGACCCCAGATAAGTTTAGTAGGGTGCACAATATTTTAGGGAATGCAATATCACCACAACTGTGGGTGAAAAGGAATTACCCTGGGGTGGAGGTGGGGTAAAAGGTTTTAGGTGAGATAGGTGAATCCAGTGAGGGAAGCCCTCAAGTTTAGCAGCTGTGGGGGTTACACAAATTACCTTAAAGAGTTCCTGCCATTTAGTGGAAAGAGATGGGGGGGTGTTGGCCTGGGGGGGTGATTGGAGGTGGGCAGGGGTTGTCACATGGCTGGGGTAGAGAATGGTCAGCAAAATTCCATAGGAGAGAACAGATGTGATAGAGTAAGTGGGTGAGCAGATGGTCAAGGAGGGGTGAAGGTTTGAATAGAAGGCTGAGGGTTATAAGTGGCCTCCCATACATGAGTTCAAATGGTGCAATTGAAAGGCGTTGCTTGGGAAGAGCCCAGAGCCTGAAAAGAGCCAGAAGCAACAGTTTTACCCCATCAAGGTGAAGTTCCTATAACATGTTAATAATATTTTTTTAAGGTGTGGTTAGTCCATTCTACCTTCCCTGAGGACTGAGGATGGTAAGGGATATGGAAATGCCAAGGGATGTGAAGAGCTTTAGATAGGGTTTGGGAAATCTAGGAGGTAAACTCTGGGCCATTTTCAGACTGGAGAGAAGTGGAGATCCCAAATTGGGGAATTATCTCCCAAAGAAGGTGGTCAGAGACTGTCTGAGTCCATTTGTTAGAAACTGGGAAAGCCTCCACCCAGCTCAAGAAAGATTCCACTAGGACCAGGAGGTATTTAACATGTCTGACAGTGGGCATATGGGTAAAACTGAGTTGCCAGTCAGTCCCTGGAAGGGAGCCCCTAGCCTGGTTGATTGGAAAAGGTTGGCTTGGATATTCGGAATTGGGATCTGACTTTTGACAAGTTTTACAAGAGACAGTAATAGTTTTTCAAAACTGTAAGTCTTCAGGGTTGGGCTGTAGATGAGCCTTGACAAAATGAGACAGAGCCTGATTAGAACTGAAAGAACTAGTGTAGATAGGACAGAATTTGCCAAGTGTCAGGGGGTGGCTGTGAGGATGAGGGTTGTAGTGTATGGATTCTCTGTGGTGGGTGTGGCTGTCCTAGCTGCGTGGTTGGCTCAGTTATTTCCCTTAGAGATGATGGAGTTATTGGTCTGATGAGACTGGCAGTGGACAATTCCTATAGCCTTGAGGAGGTGGGAAGCCTCCAGCATGGCCATTATTTGGCCTGAGTTATATATGGATCCTCCATTTGCTGTAAGAAGTCCATGCTCTTTCCAGATGGCAGTGTGGGACAGGAGGACATGAAAAGCATATTTGGAGTCTGTGTAAACATTTAGGGATTGTTCCTGTGCCAATTGGAAGGCACAGATGTGCGCTATTAGTTCAACCTGTTGGTTAGTAGTGTGGGCAGGTAGGGCCTGTGCTTCAACCACCCCAGTATCTGACACTATGGCAGAGCCTGCTTTATGGGTCCCCTCATGTAAAAAGGAGCTGCCATCTGTGTACCAGGTATTGATGGCCTGGGCAGTGTGCCCTCCTGTATGTGTGAAGGATGGGGAAGTAATTCCTCTAGGGTTTCAATGCAAGAATGAAATGGGGAATAGTCAGTATTAGGTTGTGGGAGAAGGTTTGAAATATTAAGGGATGGGCAAGTCTGGAAAGTAACTGTGGCATCTTTCATTAGTGCCACCTGGAGAGAAAGAAGTCAGGAAGGAGGTAAAGTTTGTAAACCTTTGTAAGTTAAGAGATGGGGCAGGTTGTGGTGGGAGAAGGTAGTGGTGGATGACCCTAAGGTTAGTTCTTTGATTCACAAATAAGGAGCTCAGCAGCTGCTAAAGCACATATGCAGGGTGCCCATCTCTGAGTGACAAGGTATAGTTTTTTTTCTTTGACAGATATGCTACAGATTCAAAGGAGGGTCCTAGGTGGTACCCTAAGGCCCCAAGGGCATATCCTTCTCTTTCTGTTACATAGAAGGAGAAGGGACGAGTTAGGTCTGGGAGATGAAGTGCTGGAACCTGGAGCCTTTAGTAATGGGGTGAAGGAGGGGTTCATGCAGTGAACCAAGAGCTGCCTCATATAAGGGAGAGAAGCAAGGAGAGAAAAAGAAGAAACCCAAGACCTTATAAAGCCGCTATTCCTAGGAAGGACAGAATCTCCTGTTTAGTAGAAGGGAGTGCAAGAGACTGGATTAGGTGCTATCTAAAGTAATAGCCTTGTGGGTTGGGATAATGGTTAGACCCAAATAGGTGACCTGAGGAGTGGACAGCTGGACCTTGGAAGGTGAGACTCTATAACCCTGGCTGGAAAAGAAAAGTAGGAGAGCAGAGGTGTTATTTTGGCTAACTTGTAAGGATGGGCTGCAGAGTAGAATGTCATCTACATACTGTATGAGTTTAGAGTCAGTGAGAGACAAAGAGAGTAAGTCAGAGGCTAGGGCCTGATCAAATAGATTTGGGCTGTCTCTGAATCCCTGTGGCAAGACAGTCCAGGTCAGCTGCATGGACAGGTGACTGTCAGGGTCAGACCAGGTGAAAGTGAAGGTATTTTGAGACTGAGGGCTGAGAGGGATAGAGAAGAAAACATCCTTGCAATCCAGAACTGAGAAATGGGAAGTTCCTGAGGGGGTAGTGGAAAGGGGTGTATATGGATTGGGGACCACAGGATAGGGGGGGAACCACTGCAGAATTAATGAGCCAGAGATCTTGAACCAGGCAGTAGGTTCCATTAGACTTCTTAACTGTAAGTACAGGGGTGTTAAAAGGAGAAGAGGTAGGGTAAAGTAGCTTTTTTTTGAGAAGGTCAGAGATGACAGGTTTAAGTTCCCTAAGGCTCCGGAGTGAGAGAAGGTACTGAGCTTGGGTAATGTACCAGGTAGGGTCCTGTAACTGGATAACAATGGAGAAATGGTGCCTAGCAATAGGAGGGTTTTATTTGTCCTAGACTTGGGCATCTACCTGAGAGGCTGGCAAAGGAAAAGGCATGTTAGAGCTAGTGGGGTGGGTGGCTAGGAGGAGGAGAGGAGCTGCTGGCAAGTCTGGGGTCAGGCAAATGGCAAGAAGCAAGCAAAATGGAAGCTCCTACCTTGTCTAAAAAGTCTCTTCCCATTAGAGGCACAGGGCAAGTTGGCATGACCAAAAATGTGTGGGTAAGAAAATACAATTGAGTGGTGGGGTCTGATGAGGTAGGTAAGGTTGTCCCCTTACCCTGACAATAGGGAGACAAGAAGGAGAAGTGGGTCCCCAAAGCTCCTTCAGGACTGAGTAAGTGGCCCTGGTGTCCATGAGGAAGGACATGGATTGTCCTAATACTGTAATGGCCACCCGAGGCTCCCTGTGGGAGGTGACAGTTGTCAGGTGGGAGCCTGGGCACTTGGAGTCATCCATGGCTAAGCCTAGAAGGTCAGCTGGAGGGTGATCTGTATTTGATCTTCCCATGCCATGTGGTGCATGGGGGCAGTCAATGGACCAATATCCCTCTTGGTGGCACTTTGGACACGGACCAAGCAGCCCATGCAGGTCAGGGCAAGTACAAGCCCAGTGGTCTTTTTGACCATATTTAAAACAAGACCTGGGGGCCCTTGGGCAGTTACTGGGGCCAGTCAGATCACCTTGGCCAGCATTTGGAATTTTGTTCACAGGCTTTTTCATCTTTCCCATGGTACACCTTAAAAGCCAGTGCTAAGACTTCTGCCCGTGGGGTCAGGGGCCCTCTCTCTAGATGCTTAAGCTTTGCCCTAATGTCAGGGAAGCTCTGGGGAAAAAATGGGTCATAAGGAGCTGTCTACCCTCTGGGCTTTCAGGATCTAGATTAGTATATTGTAAATGGGCCTTTGTAAGCCATTCTAGGAACTGAGATGGATTGTCCTGTCCTGAACTATGTCTTGAATCTTTTCATAGTTTACTAGTTTGAGGGTAGCCTTCCAAAGACCTGCTAGGAGGCAGGTTGCAAACTGATTCCTAGCTAGAGAGCTACTTGGGGTATTAAAATCCCACCATGGCTCTCAACTGGGGACTGCCTCAGCCCTGGGAGGATGTGCTGCATTAGTCTGGTGGACCTCATCTGTGTGGATTCTAGCCTGTTCCCAAACTCATCTGTGCTCCTCAAGAAGTAGGTTGTTAGTTAGGATCATGTATATATCATGAAAGGTGAGATTATAGGATTGGGTGATATATTGGAATTCTTTACTAAAAGAAGTAGAGTTGGAGATGTAGGAACTCAGTTTCTTTTGTATCTGACAGAGTTCTGCCCGTGAGAAAGGGACATGTACCTTAACCAGTGCATCCACCCCAGCTACCTCTCACAAAGGGAGGATGGCCGCCAGGTTGGTTTGACTGGGGTAGGGCTCCTTAGCAGCTCGAGAACACACAACAGGGGGATTAAAAGTGGGAGCCAGGGTTGGGTGGTTGGAGTGGCCTGGTACCAGAGAGGAGGAAGGGGCTGGAGGAGGGGAAGGAGTGGGAGTTTGCAAAGGTGGGGGTTCATTGTCAGGGTCTACAGTGGCAGTGAGAGGTTCCTCTGTTTCAGGTTGCACAGCTAGGAGCACATGGGCAGCTGAACAGGAATCAAGGAGAGAGGGTTTGGAGCTAAGATGGAAAAAGGCTTGGATATAAGATAACACTTTCCACCTGCCCATTTGCTGACAGAAGTTAGATAACTCTTGTAAATTATCAGGCTCCAATGAGCCATTAGGTGGCCATTTTCTTTGTTGTTGTTGTTATCTAAGGGATAGTTAGGCCATTTTTTTTTAGTGCAGATGCAGATAAGCTTAAAAGTCTGGAAATAGGGCATTAAACTGAGAGGTTTGACAGTTTCTAAAAGGCAGCCCAGAGGAGATATGAGACTTATGGGGTTAGAGGGCCACCTAAACACTCTTGCCTTTCTTTTGTCCCAGTAAGCTGTAAAGTTTCATTTCTGCCTTGGAAATGGAAAACATATACCAATATGTTGATGTTGAACTCTGCCTAAGTATTTTTCTTCCAAGGGTACAGAGAACCATGTGACACCTCTTATATCCTGGAGTGGAAAAGACTCAACTTCATCTTTTACCACCCAAACC
Source organism: Peromyscus aztecus (assembly GCA_902168405.1). Taxonomy (NCBI): domain Eukaryota; kingdom Metazoa; phylum Chordata; class Mammalia; order Rodentia; family Cricetidae; genus Peromyscus; species Peromyscus aztecus. The sequence goes on from CABHPQ010136706.1 coordinate 9,578, forward strand.
ACTGCCTCCACCCAAAGTCAGACAGAAATACATATAAATATTAAAAGGATGGTGATTTTTCCTTTTGTGATTATATTTGAAAGTCTGTTAGAAATAAATTTTAACATTAAAAACCATGTGATTTAAAATATTGAGTAGAAGTTGAAGTGTAGCTTGCAGGGAGAGCATGCGCTTGGCTGGATTCTACAGTCACACCACTCTTAAGTGAAGCCAACATGGCCAGGACAATATTCTAATGGCAACTGATAACTTTAGGTATCCTTTTGAGTAGTTTGACATAAGATACTAATATTTGGGAAGATGAATGAAATATAAACAAATATTCTTTATGCTATTTTCACACTTTTTATATTTATGTCAGAAATTATTCCAAAGTGAAATGTCTAAAAGAAGAATTCAAGAAAATATCATCATAATGTGCTCACTTTATATTACTAAATCAAAATGTGATTTCAGGGTATATTTCAGGTAATTATAACTTATTTTAAAAACTCATAAAGGCATTAAAAATCTGAACAAAAAGATCAGCTGGGCGTGGTGGTATGTGATTGTAAATCCAGCCTGGTGTCCCTGGCTGAAATGCGAGTCCAGGAGTCTGAGGCCAGGCAGAATCACAGCAAGACTGGTATATCTCTAAAATCAAAGAAAACACAAAGTAAAACAAAACCGCTGTAGTCAAAATATCTTGCTCCAGAAGGCACATGACCCAGTGTTCCTTGAATTGCTCCACAGATTCAATAAACACATACAGGATATGCATAAATAACACAATGTTAAGAAAGAGAAAGACTGAGGATTCTTCTAGAACAGTCTAAATTGTCTACTAAAACTAGGCAAGGCAAACAAGCTAAGTCAAACCAAAGAAGTATAAACTGAATAAGCAAAATCATTTATCACATAAAATACAGTAGTGATTTAAAACTGTACATTCTGATATAAGATTAATGCAGATTATTAAGTAATTTGGGAATTTAAGGTGACTTAGATTTTATGCACTAAATAAAAATTTCCTCCAAACCATCACCATCACCAGACCACCAAAACCTTTTTGGACACTGAAAAGCAAGAAATGAGCATCAATTATTATAAGAGTTGCAACATCCTAAGTAATACAATAGAAAAAATAGAAATTAATGGGAATGTGATTAGACAAATATATGTGGATGTCAAAATCTATTTAGAAAATCAACATGAAACAACTGAGAGCCATTACCACCATTTAAAAAAATTCAGTAGGATGATTGTATACACACACACACACACACACACACACACACACACACATACACACACACACACACACACACACACACACACACACACATTTAACAAATTACAAATTAATGGAGAAAGACTAATTCCCATAATCTAAAATGATGTAGCAGCCCCAGGTGGTAATCCCAGCCCCCAGGAGGGTTGGCAGCAAATGTCTTTATCAGTGGGTCTTGCTGGTTCAGTGTTTGTGTTTTTAACCCATTTTACATATTTAGCCTCTCGTTAAGATTTTATTTGCACAAGTATCACACAATAGAGTAGGACACTTCTAAACTCTTGTCAAGCACTAATGATGAATAAAAGTGTTCCTCCCCTAATGTGTGGTCTGTGTGAACAGGAATACTTTAGTCTTGGGTAGGCTTCTTGTTCTGTACTTATTTGGGGACATGTGTTCAGGAAGACAGATAAGAACATACACTGTAAAGAATCACATATGTATGAGAGGGCGTGACAAAAAGCTAAAAATAACTGGTGATTTTTGGCAACCCACTCTTACCCATGTCCCTCTGTACAGTGCTAGGGTTCCTGTGCAGAATTAGTGGTGACCATTGAAGGCATTATTCAAAAGTATTGTATAAGAAGTATGGAGAATAATGACAGATTTTGATGTTTCAAATTAAGTTGAAAAGTAATTTGATCCTCAATGAGCAGCTCAACTGCTTGTATTCCAAGGTGACTAAGCATAGTTTTCAGCAAGGGTGTCAGATCCTAAGAGTGTTGCTTTGCTGTGGAAAAGTCCATCATGTTTTTGTTCTGAGGATGCAATCCAGGGTTGCAATGAATTTAAGCACACTATTCCTTGCTGTGGAACATTTGTTAAATGATGCAAAGATGTGTTGCATTCTTCTATGTTGCATTTGTTAAACTTTGTGAAGCTGTTTTACTTTACATGATGGTCTAATAAGTAGCTGAATGGCCAATAGTGAGGTAGGAGAAAGAACAGGCAGGGCTGGCAGGCAGAGAGAAATAGAAGGAGAAAAAGGGATGAGGAAGCAAGAGAGATCTAGGAGTGAGAAAAGAAGAGCCAGCCATCCAGCCAGCCACAGAGAAAGAGTAAAAGTAAGATTACAGATGTAGGAAAAGGAAAAAGCTTAGCCGGGTGGTGGTGGCACATGCCTTTAATCCCAGCACTTGGGAGCCAGGCAGATCTCTGTGATTTCAAGGCCAGACTGGTCTACAGAGTGAGATCCAGGATAGGCACCAAAACTACACAAAGAAACCCTGTCTTGAAAAACAAAAAAAAAAACAAAAACAAAAAAAAAAGCAAAAGAAAAGGAAAGGAAAAAGCCCAGAAGTGTTAAGAACAATCCATGCTAGTCTATTTTGATGGGTAATAGGGATTTATTAAGATATAAATGAGGAAATATACTCATGAATACAGAACAGAGTAAACACCTGAAGTTGTCTGCCCTTCTGTTCAGGAGACAATGCATCTGATTGTTTGATCACACCAGGAAGAAGGAAAAAGGAAGCTTGTGACCCCTCTCCCTTTCCTTTTAAGAGGTCACATACAAAGTCAAGAAGTGCCACCTCCTTTGGGCTGTATAGCCCAAGGTCATGGGTGGAACAAATACCACTACATTTCCCCTTTTTGTCTAAATAAGAATGTTCTAAACCTAATGCAAACTATATACAATAAAAATGATTATCAAGTATTGTTCAGGAAAAACAAAGGGTAATAACAAACAAAAATGGAACTACAACCAACAAGAACAACATCAAACAAGAAACACATGCTAAATGTTCAGAAATGTCCAGACCATAGGTAAATGGCAAATTACCAAGATTACTCCAACAGCTGTCCTATCCTGAAGAATCTAATTCTAGTATCTAATATGTTCTTAGTTAAGACATGAGAGGATTGCAACTGTAACTATCTAGTCTTCAAACCCATCAAAGACCTGAGAAAACAGCAAGTGCAAGCAAGCAACACTCGAAAAATTGCAAGAATTGACAGAGACAGCTGGCAGCCTGTACAGTCACCTAATGTTTCTCAGGACTGTTGGGGCATCCATTTTTGGCTACAGGCCTAGAATATCTGACAGACCATTTTCAGAAGCAGGAATTTTGAAAGACTGTCTTGCCCTGTCTTGGCAAGTTTCAGCAGTCACTTTTCCTTGTGTCCTGCTTGTCTGGAAAGGACAGTGTGCATACTGTCAGCAGCTGAGGCAAGGGCAGTTTTCTGCCCAGCAGGCCATTTTTTGCCAAGAAGAAGACAAACTTCCATATGGAGTGTTTTTGAAGCACAACGTTCTCTTGGGAATAGACCATGCTGCCAGGAGCAATTGTGTCTGGTATCAACAAAATTCTAAGTTATCAAAACATTTAAATGCCATATTCTCTAGGTCTATGAAGTATTTAAAGATTACCTATCCATTTGATATATATTTCTGTAAATCTGGAAAACCTAACACAACTATAACTATGACAAGCATGGGTGACTATTAATCTATAAGTCTTATCTACCTAAATATCCTAAGGACTAAGGCTACACATTAAAAGTAAACAATCTGTAAACAGATATACAGTATAAGGACAGTGACCTCAAAACTGTGACAATATGCAAAATATCTTAATTGGAGGTAGAAATGTATAGTGTAATGACAACAATATCCTTAAAATGTATCAATATACAAAATATCCTAAACAGAGGTAGAATATACATACAGTATAATAAATATAATTATACACTTGTATCAATATATAAATATTTCAAATAGGAGTAGGAACATATGTACAATATGACAAATATAGTTTTGTATTTGTATCAATATACAAATTATTTTAAACAGGAATAGAAAAATAATTTACATTTTGTATCAATATACAAGAATCCATAACAGCGCAAATGATCTAAGACTGATAGTTTGCTAAATTAGTTTACAAGTAGAAATAATAATAATCTACATTAATATCCTATCTATTCCCCTTATTTGTTTTCCAAAGGAGAATTTTGAGTCTAAACTTTATTAGTCCACTCCCAACGCTATTACAACTTATAACCAACTCCTAACAGATGACAATTGTCCATAACCCTGAAAAAACAAAACCTTTTGGGAGAGAGGGCATTGTTTTCTTAAAATTGCTTTCCGCTGTCTAGCGGGCAATGGTATCTCTGTGGGATCCAGTAAGAAAGCTAAATGGTTAAGTCTCAAAAGGACTAGCTCTAGCATTTGTAGCCAGTCTCAGAGTAATGGGTAAGGTTTATCTGAAGCTCTGGCTAGAAGTGTAATATAATGGAGCATCTCATCTTGGAACTATTCTGAAAAGTTTGCAGTCCAAAGCTGAACACTGAGTGGTGTTTATTGGCTCAATGGCATCATAGTAGACTGAGTAGAGTCATTGTAGTGGGACCCCATTTTCCTTCTGGAGACTTCAGAGATCACTATTGGAAAGATTTATTTTTTCACTGTGGAAAACTTGAACATTATTAATATCAAAATGGAAAATTTAAATTTTAAGATAACATGACATGTAAAGAAGGATTCTAAGGAATCAAGAATAAGCATGGAGAGAAATAGAATTTTGACAACAATAGTCCCTAGATTATTGGCACTCTTCTGTTCTACACCAGTTGGTTCTTCTGATATAAGTCAGAATCTCTTAATTTTTTCTTTTAGCTATATGCTTGGGTTTAGAGAAGGAGAGTGCCATATTCCAACTCTAAAGCCAGCTTGATTTATAATTGAGTTGGGACCATATCTTTTCTGTAGGTAAAAAGATATTGATGTTGGGCAGTGAGACATTACCCTGTGGAGTATGTAGATCTGATATTCTTGGCTTTTATTTTTTTTTCTGTCCAAGGCTTTTTGACTTCTGAAAGGTGGATATTTCTATTATCCTGTAAAGACAAAAAAACAGAACCCTGCCCTGACTCTTGGTTGTTGAGTTTTCCTTACAACTTGTAGAATTGTCACATTGGTGGATGAGCTATCACTTCTCCTCTTCAAGGGATTCTCCTTATTGACTTGAATTTTTATTAATTTGATTGTTATCCATAGCTTTTCTTCTTCTGTGAAAACAAAAGCAAAACCCCTTCCCCAACATAGCACATATCCTGGTTTCCATTTTGAGGTCAACATATCTTTGAAGGAATGGGTTGATTTAGCTTAGGAGTTTTTTCTGTTATCCAATGTCTTTCACAGCACTTGTTCCTTTCTCATCAGCATTAAGAAAATTCAAGGTCAATAAAACATTATGCAATCTATTTCTAAGAGTCATTATTACCTGCTGTTGTTTATTTAGCATATCCTTCAAAGTTCAATTAGATCTTTCTATGACTGCTTGACCTGTGGGATTGTGTGGTATACCTGTAATATCCTTTATACTGTAAAAAGCAAAAAAAACTGTTTCATTTTACTAAAGATATATGCTTTAGCATTGTCAGTCTTAATTTGTATAGATATTTCCATGATGGCCATAACTTCTAACATGTAAGTAATTACAGAATCAGCCTTTTCAGAACTCATAGGAGTTGCCCATTGAAATCTTGAATACATATCAATGGTGTGGTGTATATATTTTTATTTTCCAAATTCTGTAAAATGAAAATTTCTTTGTAAATCTTTAGGATTACTTCCTGCAAGTAATGGAGTTTGGTTATAGAAGGAACAAATAGGACATTTTTCTATGATTTCCTTGGCTTGTCGCCAAGTGATGGAAAAGTCCTTTTTCAAACCATTGGTATTTACATCATGTTTCTTATGAAATACTGAGGCATCTAGCACATTTCCCATTAATAACTGATTAATTTCATCATTACCTTGTGCTAGAGGACCTAACAGACCCATATGGATCTGATGTGTTTTATATATATATATACATATATATATATATATGTATATATATATATGATATTCCCTATTTCTGATGATTTCCTATAATTGTATAAATAGTGAAGTCAATTTTGTTTTGTCAAGAATAAATTCAGCAGTTTCAGTATGTAAAACAGCTTTTTCTGCTATTGAGTGTCAGTCAACTATATTGAGAGGTTCTGTGAAGTCCATTAGTACCATAAGAATGGCATACAATTCTGACTTTTATACAGAATTATAAGGGCTTTGAACTACTTTACTCAAATCTCCTGATTTATATCCTGCCTTTCCTGATTTATTTACATCATTATAGAATGTGGGGACTCCAGAGATTGGTTTTTGCCATACAATGTGAAGAAGAACCCAGTCAGTTCTTTTCATGAATTCTATTCTCTTGCTTTTGGGATAATAGTTGTTAATCTCTCCCAAAAAATTACTGCAAGCTCTTTGCCAATATTCATTATCTTTCCATAAAGAGGAGATTTCCTCATTAGTTAAAGGTACTAAAATTTCTGTTGGGTCCATTCCTGTCAACTGGTGAAGTCTTAATTTTCCTTTTAAAAACAAATCAGAGATCTTTTCCATATATGTCTTCAATTTCTTACTCAGTTTACATGGTAGAAATATCCATTCCAATATAATATCTTCCCTCTGCATCAAAATCCATATACAGAATAGTCTAGAGAGTAAAATGACCAGGATGCAGTTAAGTTCTGGATTCACATGATCCACATGTGCCTCTTGTATTTTCTTTTCTACTAGAAGCAATTCCTTCTCGGCTTCAGCTGATAATTCTCTTGGACTATTTAATTCCTTGTCCCCTTCTAGGGTACTGACCAAATGTACTAGTTCATCTTTAGGTATCCCAAGAGTGGTCTGCAAGTTGAAAATGTTTCCTAACAATCTTTGAAAATCATTGAGAGTCTTCAGTGGATGTCTTCTGATCCTTTTGTGGTCTAATTTTTTTTGTAGACCTATCTTATATCCTAAGTAATTAATAGAATCTCATCTTTGTATCTTTTCAGGAACAACTTATAATCCACAGCAAGGCAAAACTTTCTTTACTTCTTCAAACATGTGTTCTAAAGTATCTAACTTTGGATCAGCTAATAAGATATCATCCATATAATAGTAAATTATAGATTGTGGAATTTGTACACAAATTATTTCCAATGGTTTTTGCATGAAATATTGGCACAGGGTGGGGCTATTTAACATTCCCTGTGGAAGAACCTTCCATTGATATCTCTTGACCAGTTGAGAATTCTTATAAGTAAGTACTGTGAAGGCAAATTTTTCTCTATCCTTTCCTTGTAGAGGTATAGTAAAGAAACTGTCTTTTAAGTCAATCACTATAATAGGCCATTCTTTAGGTAACAGAGATGGCAAAGGCATCCCAGGCTGTAGAGAGACCATCAGATGAATTACTTTATTTAGGGCTCTCAGATGTGTGAGCATTCTCCATTTCATAGATTTCTTTTTAGTAACAAATATAGGAGAGTCCCAAAGGATGATAGATTCTTCAATATGTTGAGCATTTAACTGCTCCTGAACTAGCTGTTCAAGGCTTGTAGCTTCTCTTTTGTCATAGGCCACTGCCCAACCCAGACAGGTTTGTCAGTTAGCCATTTTAAGGGTAGAGCCATTGGTACCTCTGAGAGTTCAACAGCTGTTGTGCTTTGTTTATGTACAGCCTGAATGGTAGGTGGCTGTTTTTTTTTGTGTGTGTGTGTCTTATAATATTATTCCCAGAAGCATGAGTTGGTTTATGGTCCAATTCTGAGATTGGAGGAATATTCATCTGTGTATTCCATTGCTGTAACAGATCATGGTCCCATAGATTCACGGCTACACTAGCCACTTATGACCTCAATGTTTTTGTCTTTCTGGCCCTATGCATTCAACCAATCTTATGCTTTTTTTTAACCTGAGATAGGGTTCTAATCCCTAGAAATTGAACATCTACCTCCTGAAAAGGCCAATTTGAATGCCATGATTTTGGAGTAATTATATTCACATCCACACCTATTTCCAGTAACTCTTCAAGTATAAGGTTATTTATTCATAACCTTAACTTTGATCTTTTTTTTATTTATGGAAGTCTGCCTAAATATTCATTTTATGGTGTTTCATGGAAGTTTTAGTTCATTTATCAAAGCTGTTCTACTATCCAGTGCAGTGTGATTTTTTTTAATGTTAGATATTGCATTATTTAATTGTCCTGGGGAGGAGTTTCCTCCACAGTGACTGAAAATGACTGGACCACTCTTGCAGGCCCCTCAGAGTGTTTCCCAATTGTAAAGGGTTGCCTTGTATGTCTCTTGTTGATCTGCATTCATTGGTCCAGTGTTGACCTCTGCCACATCTTCTGAATAATCCAGAAAGTTGGGACCTTCTGTTTGGGTCATTCCTAGAACAAGTATTGTCTCTAGGAGCACCCTGTGTACAACTTCTTCTTATATGGTCTAGTTTACCACAATTAAAACATTTGGCACTTTGATGCCTCTTTATTCCTTTGGAAATCACCTCTTCTATCCAAGCCTCATCATTATAGTTTAGAGACTCAACACTGATTATGCGTTGGATCCATTCTTCTATGGGTGCTAATCTGACCTTTAAAGGCATAAATATCTTTTTGCATTCTAAATTAGCATTTTTAAAAGCCAAAGTTTGTATTAGTACTCCTCTAACCTCTTGATCTGCTATTGATCTGTTTACAGCTTTAGTCGATCTCTGTAAAAAGTCATTAAATGGCTCTTTTGAGCCCTGTATGACCTTGGTGTATAGCTCAGTTGGTTATCCTGGTTCTGGAATCTTTTCCCAAGCATTTAAGGCTGCCATACAGCATATGGATAACATATGCTCATCAAAGATAGATTGCTTATTTATATGAGCAGAACAGCCCTCACCAAGAATTTGATCTTGGGAAATCTTAAAACTTCTAATCTTATCTTGCTTCTCAAGGGCTATATCTTCTTTTATCAATCAGGTTTTCCATTGTACTTGTTGATTATATTCTAATACTGCTGATACTAATTGATTCCAGTCATTTGGTGTGATTCTATTTCTAGAAGACCATGTATTTAACATCTGTTTCATGTATGCTGAATGTGTATACCATATAAAACTATAGCTCCCTTGATGTCCCTTAAATCTCTTATATGTGTAGTTTCCCATCTATATTCTATATATCCTTCAGGATATTTATCAGTTGCTGTCTTTTAACAAATAATAACAGGATATAGCATAGCAGGGGAGAAAGGGGAGAATGCAACTTTTGGTAAGTCATCTCTTACTCTGAAGATTACTGGCAATGTTATTTCTCCTCTTGTGGGGGCCAACAAAGGTTTCCTAATGAGATCTGAGCTTACTTTACCCAGCAGGGCTACATTAAGGGATGGCTTGACCATGTGTATGGTTGCCAGGTGATTGGAAGGGTCTGCACTTGACTGTGCTAGGGGGATGTCTTTTGCCCTGCCCCTTGGCATTCCTATAAAAAGCCCTTTTGAAGAGACAGAATGATTTTGTAAATTATTGAAGTCTCTTAGTTTCCTTCCCAGGGCCCCAGAAGATATACTACTAATGTGTGGTAAACCAGCTGCCTCTTTTATGACCCAGGGTACTCTGGAGTAAGGAGAAGTGAGAAATTTGTAGATAGAAGTATGTATAGAGAGAGACAGATAGAAAACATAGGATAGCTCGGGAGGGCCTGGATCCTAATCCACTGGTCCCTTCTGTCTCTACTAAAGGGCCTTTTAAAGGAATGCCAAGGAGGTGAGGCAAAAGACCTCCCCTAGTACAGCCAAGTGCAGACTATCCCAAACACCTGGTGACCATGCATGTAGTCCAGCCATCCCCTGATGCAGACCTGCTGTGTAAAGCAAGCTCAGCTCTCACTAGAAAACCTTTGTGGGCTCCCACATGTCCCTCCTCTTAATTTTTTTAAGGAGCCCCTCAGGCTCCATCAGATAGACTGAGGTCTGTTTTAGGTCATTCTCTATGATTATGTCTTCCATTACCCATCATAGAGATATGCTTTCCATCAAGCATACTCTGTCTTAGGCTGGAAGCTATCAAGAGAAAATTGCCCATCATTAACTCTCAGCCTCTGATAGGAAGGAGTACTGAGCTTAACTCAGCTCTGGCCCAGGTTCCTATTGAGCTTACAACCTCCACCACAATCTCTATAGCTGCCACACCTCCCAGTGCAGGAGTAGAGGATGATAGAGATGACATTTCTTTTTTGGAATGAGTCTTAAGATGTCCATAACAATTGTAGCTGTGCAAAGCCCCTTTTCAACTAAAATTCTTGATGCAAGCTGCATCCAATAAACGACATCCAACTTAAAGATTCCCTTAGCTTTTTACCAAACTCTGGTTCATTAACCTCAACATAATTTTGGTATAAACATCACCATTTATATTTACAACTCTCTTAATTGACCCATCATCAATATACATATTTACTTTTATCACTATACCTATTTACACTTTTTTATCTAGCTTACACTAAGCATTTAGACTTACATTCAACATTTACACACTTCTTACAAGTCTATATTCATAAGAAAACTCTTTAGGACTACCTTAACAAATATACTTCTTAGAACTATTAGAAAGACTCACAATATCTACCCTAATATAAACTTACATTCTATAGGACTACTTTCTTAACACTATTAGAAAGATTCTTAACAAGACAGGAAGTGTAGCTAGAGTTTTCCTGCCTGGTCCACAGTCAGGACTAATCTCTCTCACCTGCCAGTCCCACAGCCACTCAGACCCAACCAAGTAAACACAGAGACTTATATTGCTTACAAACTGTATGGCCATGGCAGGCTTCTTGCTAACTGTCCTTATGGCTTAAATTAATCCATTTCCATAAATCTATACCTTGCCACATGGCTCGTGGCTTACCGGCATCTTTACATGCTGCTTGTCCTGGCAGTGGCTGGCAGTGACTCCCTCCACCTTCCTGTTCTTTTAATTCTCTGTTAGTCCCGCCTATACTTCCTGCCTAGCCACTGGCCAATCAGTGTTTTATTAGCAACACATTTGCCATACAGAACATCCCACAGCAAGGAAGTATGCAAATCATTTCTAAAGTTCAGAATTTATAGTAAAGTTTAGAGTTTATAGTCAGCTTTGCTATCATTCTAAAACTTCTGAGTTTGAAACAAGAGCCTAATTCTTTAATGGCTCTCCCTCAACCATGGGATTTAGTGAGTGTTGTACTTTATGCATTCCATTAAGAGCTATCTCAGGCCAGGTGGTGGTTGTGGCGGCTGCGGCAGTGGCTCACACCTTTAATCCCAGCACTCGGGAGGCAGAGGCAGTTGGATCTCTGTGAGTTCAAGGCCAAACCTGGTCTACAAAGCAAGTTCCTGGACAGACTCCAAAAGCTACACAGAAAAATCCTGTCTTGAAAAACCAAAAACCAAACAAACAAACTCATCTCAAAAACAAAACAAACAAACAAACAAAGAAAAAGAGCTGTCTCAGTTTATAGCAAACCCAAAAAGGAAGAAAAAAAGATGAGAAGAAAAACCTTGTCTAAGTTGGAGTGAGGTTCCAAACCTGAAGCTTTCAGAAGGTTTCTCTGTGTACCACAAACATTGCTGAAACTTCATCCCAAATTCCTCAGCAGTATGCAGGCCTCCATATACTCCTATGATCCCCAGACTGCAAGATGGAATCTCAATATCAGAAAAATTGATTGAGCTGTTTATCACACTCATCACCAAACTCTGAGACAATTTTCCCCCTTCTTAATTAATTTTTTTAAGCTGTATTTGTCATGAATTCTTTTAACAATGCTGATGTTTCTGGTAGATTTTTATTAGCTCAATATTTCTGGCAAAATTATTTGGCCACCAAAACTGCTACTATTCAAAGGAATCAAGAACATAGATGATCTTTCATAAAACATACTCTTCATTTACTCTGAGCAAGAACATTTTTATGATTTAGTTATTAGCTTCTTAACCCCTGATGTATTAGCAGCTGTGATATACTGTGACCATGAGTTATTTAACTCAGATTGTTCTTACAAACAACAGTGCATTCACTGAGCACACATTCTAAATTAGCATTGTTTTCTTATAGAGAACTTTCAAATGAAGCAACACTATTTTGTAAGACAGCTAGATTTTTTGAAGCTTGATTCCCATCTATAAAGCAGTCATTTCCTTTTGAATGTCTGTTTCCTTATCTTCCTATTAGATTTGCAAAGGAATCATTCATTACAGGCTGTTTGTTCAAGAGGCAAAGAACTTTTTTATTTGCCTGTAAATTTTCTCATATCTAAAACAATGTTCAATGTATGGACTGCTTTCCCTTGCTTTTTAAAGGGGGTTTAAAATGATTTGTTGATAAACAGTATTATTGTTTTAAATCACCTCCTGAGAGGCAAGGTTTTCATCTGATCTTAGTTCTCAAGAAGTAAGGCTAAGCTTTCCGGCATTTCTTTGAAAAGAAACTTCATTCTGAGCTTAAAAAACAGTTTTTGGACAGTATTGCCATCATGAGCTGAAAAACTACCTTTCTCAGAAAGCCTTTCTCTATTTTTGCCTGCTGTTATGAGCTACCTTTAGGACTCCATTTCCCATAGTTCCTCTTGAGTCTGGGAGTCAACTTCCAGTTCCCTTTACAGGGCTTAGTTTTCATGGTTTTGCTTTTGCAATGGGAGATTTAAACAGAGCTTTTTGCTTTTTCACCATGGGAGATCAAGAGATTTCTGTTCTCCCTGAGCTGGCATCACCAGGCTCTTCCCCTTTCTCACACTGCTCCCAATGCCGAGTGTACCCAGCCACTTGTGCATACTCAAGTTTCCCCGTGCCAAAGCAAAATTCTTTGGGGGCTCGCCTTTTTGAGTTTCGGGGTCAGTGAAAGAAAGTGAAACTTGAAACAAAGCTTTTGCCCAGCCCTTTCAGAGAGACTGTTTTTCCCCAGTAGAAAAGAAGGCCTTTCTCCCGGATAGTGGTCATGACTTATCTCCTCCCCCAGCTACAAAGCCCCTGGTGCTGCAGATGCACCAGCAGCCACCTGTTCCTAGAGCTTGGCTTCACTGCATCCTCCTTGTCAGTAGCCTTTCTCCAAGGTCCCATACCACCTCTGTTGTGGCTTCACTCCAGGTCAGTGAGGCAAATTGAAAACATTTGTTTTAGAAAGGTCTTTTTTTCTGATAGAAAAGAGCTTTTCTCAGAGAGATTTCTTTTTGCAGCTGTGAACACTGCGTAGCCCCAGCTACCAACCCAGGACTTACAGGAAGTTGGGTGACTGTGCCCTTCCCACTGGCTCTGGCTTTGCTAGTACATTAGCAGTTTTCTCTCAGGTCCTGCACACCTTTGTGCCTCAGCTCCATGTTTGAGGAAGCTGTTGACAACTTCAGGGATCCTAGAATCCCCAGAATGCCCTCCAACTCAAAGGCACTGGCCAGTTGCCTCTCAGCTGTTGGTCAGAAGCCAGGATATAATGCTGACAGAGAGGGTTTGTATTGCTTCAGGGGATCTTTGTGCTAGGGAGATTAGGAGCACTTTGTCATTCTGATAGATGCTCACTCAGAAACAAAACCCTTGATGCCTCAGCTCAGCTGCAGCAAAAGGCTTGGATTTTTTGCTTTTCCCTTTGCCAGTAGCCTCTCCTGTCAGGGAGGTATCTGCCTGCCTTTCTCACTAAGCACTAAGCATAGGGGACTTCTGGCTGCTCTTTTTTACTGGCTTGAAGGGACAGAGCTTAGAAGAGATGTTTTTGGGAACTCAAGCCCTGCCTCCCTCATTGCAGAGAGAATTTTTCTGGTTTGAAGGAAAGACAGAACTTAGAGAGGTTTTGCTGTTTTCCCTTAGAGTGAATCACAGATGAATTCGCATACTAATATCTCCAGGTGATTCTAATTTTTGCCTTTACAGAAAGAGAAACTCAGAGAAAAAGTTCTGAAAGGCCTTTTAGTTTTTTAGACAGAAATTAAGCTTTTTAGGAGAGCTTTTGGTTTGAAAGTGAAAGATTAAAACTTTTTAGAAAGATTACCAAGTTTTTTTTTCCCCCCCAAAAAACTTCCAGCTTTTGAGGGAAAGATTTAAGTTTTTCCCAAGAGAGAAAAAGACCAAGTTTTCCCAAGACTTCTGTTCTCTAAACTTTGACTTCTATAGCCAAGAGGAAACTAATTCTTTGTCCGTATCTGCTGCAGGGGAAATCTCTTTCCTCTGCTGCTTGGACTAAGGATTTTAGCTGTCCCCAGACTAAAAGCTTCCATAAGAATCTTCTTTTCTGCCCATTTTTCTTTTCCTCTGATATTTCCCCAGGATTTTGCATTCATAGTCCCATAGTCACAAAATTTAGGACCTAGTTTCTCTGTCTTGCTGCTTACTTTAAGTTATATTCCTACATCTTTTTCTTATGCCATATTTCTAATTTTTTCTATACTACTTTATATTTATTTATTTTTCCTTAAAATAGAAAGATAGAGTGGAGTGAAAAAGAAAGAAATATAGATAGCAAAAAATCTATGCTGCAGCCTTACTTAGGGCCTCTTTCAGTCCCTTTCACTCCCAAGAAAGATTACTCCCACCTACACAATATAATCAGACATGCCCTAACTTCTCATGGGGGCCTTCTACCTTACCAATTCCCTGGCATCCCTGTTCCAGGTGCCATCTGTGGTGGACCAGCTGCCACTTTTATGACCCAGGGTACTCTTGGGTAGGAAGAAGTGAGAAATTTGTAGATAGAAGTATAGAGAGATAGAGACAGAACACATAGGATAGCTCGGGAGGGCCTGGATCCTAATCCACCAGCCCCTTCTGTCTCTACTAAAGGGCCTTTTAAAGCAATGCCAAGGGGGGTGAGGCAAAAGTGTTGGTTAAATGGCGCTGCTCCTGGCTGGCTGCCGACCCGGCTGCCATGCCAGCAGAAGAGAGTGCTGATCGGAAGAATCAGAGGCCATGATTACCTTTGCAGAGCTTTATTGGGGGGGGGGGGGGGGGGGGGAGAGAGAGGGAGAGAGAGAGGACAGATGGAAGGAGCGGAAAGGAAAGAGAGGGATGCACAGAGGGCCCACCCGCTTTTTAGGCTGGGACGCCATTGCAGGCTGATGACGCAATTAAGGACCAAATCCTTACAAAAAGACCTTCCCCCAGCACAGCCAAGTGCAGACCATCCCAAATACGTGGTGACCATGTTCTCACATTCAGCTCCTCTCTGTCCCTTTTCTTTCTTGTCCTCTCATAGTCCTGGTTCTAATTAAGCTCTTTTGCTTCTTTTGGAGGACCTCATCTTGGTCCTCCAATTCTCAATCCATTACATTCCTTCATCTTTTACCCTCCCCAGGCAACTCAATTCACCTACAGTCTGCAAAAACTGCCTTGCTGCTTCCTGGTTGGGGGGGAGGGCAACTCTGCTCAGAGCTAGGAATTCTGCCTTAATACTTCACTCCACCTAGTATGCAAAAACCCCTTTTGTTCTGAGTCAAATGCTCTGGAAAACCACTTGGCCTGTGATAGGAAAGAAGGTCTGAGCTTCATTTGCACAAGAAATAAAACTATGTACTGTAGCGATAACGCCGGCACCACCCGTTCACCAGGTCCAAGCGAGGGGCTGTGGATTAAGAACAGAGACAGAGACAGAGACAGCGGGTCATTCGCCTCAGCAGAAAGCCGAATGCCATTTATTGAAAGAGGGGGGAAACCTTAAATAGTCTTACAGCACAATGGAGGATCCCCAGAGGGCAGAAGTTTGCTACTGAATGCACCACATTCTTGCATCTAAGCTGTTAACGCCCAATATGCAGGATACACAAACAAGGAACTTCCCTTAAGCATTCAGGAGGGTGGATACCGGCAGGGAATTAGCATAGGGAGGACATGTGGTCAAGGTCGGCAAGCAGGCAAACAGTTTACTCAAATATGGGGAGCCAGGGCCCTACA